>PVKY010001916.1:0-28559 GCA_004027775.1 Bradypus variegatus | reverse complement strand
TGTCCCAACCCTTATAAACCACCCCCGGCACCCCCTGCTTTTGCAGAGCACTGACTTCCACCCTTTCCGGCCCGCCGCCACCGTGTAAACATAACTCCTATACGTCAGCCCTATTAAACTCATGTCTTAGTCCGAAAACAAACAAACAAATAAAAAGGTTCAGGCCCGATGCGTGGTCCCATAAGAGTTCACCCGCTGTGAAGAGGACCGGAAGAGGTCACTAGTTCAGGTGCCCACACCAGGGGAGGACGGGCCTTAGTCTAATATGGCTGAGGTCCCTAGAAGGACCCAGAAGTAGAAGCCAGAAGTCAGCAGACACAGGAGAAAGACACGGCCATGGACGATGAGGATGGCCGGGATGTCATGGAGCCTGGGAGAAGGCCAGCCTTGCCCATACCTAGGTGTGGGACTCCCAGCCTCCAAGACTGAGACTGTGAGACAGTAAAATTCTTGTTGTTCAAGCCCCCCATGGGTGGTCTTTGTCACCACAGCCCTGGTGGCCTGAGAAACCACGGGCCAAAATGGGCCAGAGAGGACTCCTAGAAAAGTGAGATGGCCCAGGGTGGCCTGAGAAGGGGGCAGGACATGGGGCCCAGAGAGATCCCTGAGTGACCGCACCGGGGCTTGGCCAGTTAGCTTCCTGACACACACAAAAACACATACGCACATCCACCCACACACGTGCCTATACACACATATGTGCACGCATATACAGATACACACATATGCATGCACATATGGACATACAGGCACACACACACATGCACACACACACTTTTTGCCAAGCAGCGACCCTTGGAGGGGCCCTGGGGTGGGGAGGACTGTGCGGCCAGGGGGAGGTGAGCCCTGTGGACAGACAGCTGGAGCCACACACCAGCATGGCACTGGCCAGGAACCACCAGTCCACGTGGAAGTGAAGGGAACCCTGGAGGTCCTCCCAGAACAGGGGTGTGGGCAGCTGCTACCAGCTCACTGGGGGCAACTGCCCCTGCACTCCAGCCCCCACCTCACCCGGTGCAGGAGGGGAAGCAAGCCCAGGATGGGTGGGGACAGGCCCAGCCTCCCTGGGCTTAGTGCAGAATGAACCGATGCGAAAGCCTGGAGAGCAGGGATCGCATGACCTGAGGTTCAGGGCGACTCACCTCCAGCTGGGGGAGGGAATGGGCAAGGCCATGAGGCCACAGACACGGACTGGGCAGGAGGGGTGTGGGAGGAGGGGCAGACGGGGTCCATGGGTGACAGGATCTAGGGGAGAAAGAAACAGGGTGGGGCAAAGGAGGGAGGAAAGTGGGCTCCTCAGAGGCTGGCATTAGGGTTGGAGCTGGAATTAGGGTTAGGCCTAGGGCCAGGGTTTGGACTGGGTTAGGCTCAGATCAATGGCCCAGGCCAAGGTCACTGAGGGCAGGGATGCAGCAGGGTGAACCGTCTTTTACTGGGTCCTGGCTTGCTTTAAAAATCTTAAGTGAGTTTAAGACATTTTTCCAGAATCTTGTGTGTGCATGCACAATCACACACACAAACACACACACACACACACACACAGCATTTCATACAAATTCAGGGCACATGGAGACCCAACAAGCCACAGGCCCTGTCCTCTTCCTAGTTTACATCAATCCCGGGAACATCCACCCCCTGCTCTCACCTTACCCAAACCGGCCCATCCTTGAGGACCCCCGATCACCCGCGTCACCTGTCCAGACCTCCACCCACTGATCTGTCAGCTGTCCACGTCCTCAAACACATGCACACCCTCTGTGCCGCGCACTGTACTGGGCAGCCAGGACTCCTCCTCCTGGTCAGTCCTCAGGATGGTGACGCCCTGCACAGCACACTTGGGGTTTGGGGATGCACTTCCAGGGAGTTGGGTCACCCTGCCCAGTTTAGACCCAGCTTCCAGAGGTGGTTTAGGTAAGAACCCCTGGGGGACGGCAGGGCCAGGCAGGCCCCAGGACACGACCCCCCAAGCCATCGCCAGGGAAGCCCTGCAGTCTGGGAATGGACTCCAGCCTCAGCCAGCTGGGACCATGGGCTCTGAGCTCCCACCAAGACCTGCCCGTGCACCTCATCTTCTGGAAACCCATGGTCCGTCCCAGCTGGCCGCAAGCCCTGCCAGAGGACTGTGCAGTGGGTTAGGCCCAAACTCTCCTGAAAGAATTGACTTCACTCTTGGGCTCCATGGCCTCAAGCCCCCTCGGTGCTATTGGGATCCCACCATGGTCAGTCCACCAAAATCTCTCACATTGAGGTCCCCCGTGACCCCCATGCCACTAAACCCCATGGGCACCTGATAGAGGTCATCTTATTCCACCTCCCAGCAGCATTTGGCAAAGTTGGCCAGTCTCTGGTTTTTTATTGTTTTAATAAAAGTTTGAATAGATGCAAATGAACACTCAAGGACTAACAGGTTAAGGAATAGAACATAGAATTGAAGCCCCCTTGTGCCCTGCCTAACTTCTGAAACCCTCTCATTCCAGCACCCCAGAGCTAGCCACCAAGCCACCCCCTCCCTTGGCCTCTAGGACAGCATGCTTGCCTCGTTTTGCTCATTTCTCTCTGACATCTGCTTACACACACCTCTTGTTCTCCATTTGGGTCCCTAAAATGTTGATGTTCATCAGGATTTAGTCCTGGACCCCTTTCTTCTCCCCACTGCTTCAACAATTCACCTTATGCCCTCCGACTGGCAGCTCCAGCCCAGACCTCCAGCCTGAGCTTCAGAACACATGCGAAGCGCCCAGCAGGCATCTTCTCTTGGATCCTTAGAAGCACTTTACATGTCACTTTATCCAAAATGTGACTTCTCCAAAACTGGCTGCATCATCAAGTCCCTTTACCCCACACTCTAATCTTCCCTCAAAATTCTGCATCTCAGCAACAACCTCTTTCATTGCCCAGGCCAAACATGGGCATCACTATTGACTCTTCCCTCCCCTCCCACATCCAATCAGTCATCAATAAGCTAAATATGCATAGTGTAAGCCCTACAGCAACCACTGAAAGGATAAAATGAAGAGGTACCAAATAAGCCAGTAGAGGAGATAAACAAAACACTAAAAACAACAATGAAAACAAAAACAAGAACAACTCAATTAATCCAAAAGAAGGCAGGAAAAGAAGGGGATAAAAAGGGAAGAACTGAAGAAACATATAGAAAAAAAAATAGCAAGATGGTAAATTTAATCCCAACCATATCAATAATTACATTAAATATAACTGGTCAAAACATTTCAATTAAAATGCAAAGATTGTTGAACAGGATTTAAAGTGAAAGAAGCAATATTGTGCTGTCTACATGATAAATACTTTAAATATACAGATATATTAAAAATAAAAGAATGGAAAAAGATAAAAAATGTCAACACTAAACCACAAGCAAACTGGAATTGATATATTTCTATCAAAATAAACTTCAGTAGAAGGAACATTACCAGAGATAAAAAGGGGCAGGGACATTTTATAACGAAAAAAGGATCAATTCATCAAGAATACATAACAGTCTAGTGATGTCATCAACGTGGTGATGTAAACAGCTACTGAAAATGTCTCTCCATAGAGTCAACCAAATAAAGGGCAATTCTGAATTGTTTGAAACTCTGGAGGAGACACAGACTGGAGTAAGACGCTGCAAATGATGAACTGAAGAAATATCAGGTAGGAATCTTCCATCCTAGACCAGCCAGTCATCTCCCCTCCCCCTCACTTGGTTTCCATGTGGCAAAGGCACAGAAACAGCAGATGGGACCCCTCCCACCGGGGACAAAGATTTTAAAATCTCACAGCAGTGAAAAATACCCTCATTGTTTGAAGACCCAGTGGACAGGGGAGGACACTTTAAGGCCCAGATCAGTGAGGGATAAAGAGACTGAGAAAACATGGACAGAGGCTGCATTTCCAGCCCTGGGTCTGACAGCCCTTCCTCCACCCTTGAGGGACGCAGCATCTGGTGGCCATTTCCTTGCTTTGGGGATGGCTGAAGTACTGGTCAGCTGAGGGAGTACTCTGCCACAAGTGTAGCCCCACATCAAGCCAGATTTTGGCCCGCAAAGTGAGGGCATAGGAATCCCGCAGTTTCAGCTCAGAGGCAAAGCAGCCTCTGAGGACGATTAAGTTACCAAACACCACCATCTGCTGGACAGTCCAGAATGTGCAATGACCCTTTCACAGGAACACAACAGTTGGTCTATATGCCCTGTATAGAAACCTGGCCCTGTTTTGGCTGAGAAATAGGGAAGACCCAACTGTTAAAGCAGGGACATGAATCAAACCTAGGTCTTGCTAGCAGTGGAAAACAGAACACCACTGGAAGCCAGCAGATTTGTATTACCACACACAGTGAACTTGCTGGGGTGCCCCGTGCCTACATCCCACCTGTGTGGCAGACCACAGTGGGCACCTGATTTGGGGGAGGAGACTGGGGGGCAGACCCAATCTGACAACTGGCCAGGGAGAGAAAAAAGAAAAGATAGAGATCAAAGTCAACCAACAAGAAAACCTTAAGCAAAAGAGAGAAAACAACCTCCAGAATAAACCAATCAAGAAAACCACATGCCAAGATAGGAGAAAATCATGTGCCACATCAGGTAATAGGAAGATATGGCCCAAAGGAAGAAACTAACATTTCAACTGCAGTTCAGTTGAAACAACTAATTATAGATGTTCGAAAAAGTCTTTTAAATCAAATCCACAGGGTGAGAGAGAATGTGACAAAAGAGATAAAGGATATAAAGAAGACACTAGATGATCATATGGAAGAACTCATAAACTTGAAAAAACAAATGGCAGAACTTATGGGACTGAAAGGCACAATAGAAGAGATGAAAAACACTATGGAGACATACAACAGCAGACGCAGAGAGGCAGAAGAAAAGACCAGTGAGATGGAGGATAGGACATCTGAAATCCTGCAAACAGAAGAACAGATAGGGGAAAGAAAGGGAAAATATGAGCAGGGCCTCAGAGAACTGAAAGAGAACATGAAGTGCATGAATATATGTGTTATAGGTGCCCCAGAAGGAGAAGAGAAAGGAGAAGTGGAAGAAGGAATAAAAGAGGAAATAATCCATGAAAACTTCCCAACTCTTACAAAAGACATAAAATTACAAATCCAAGAAGCACAGCACACCCCAAACAGAATTGATCCAAATTGACCAACTCCAAGACACTTACTAATCATATTTTCAAATGTCAAAGACAAAGAGAATTCTGAAAGCGGCAAGAGAAAAGCGATCCATCACATACAAGGGAAGCTTGATAAGACTAAACGTAGATCTCTTAGCAGAATCCATGGAGACGAGAAGGCAGTGGTATGACCTGTTCAAGATACTGAAAGAGAAAAACTGCCATCCAAGAATCCTAAACCCAGCAAAACTGTCCTTCAAAAATGAGGGAAACTTTAAAATATTTATAATTAAACAGATACTGAGAGAGTTCGTAAACAGGAGACCTCCTCTACAGGAAATACCAAAGGGAGTGCTACAGACAGATGGGAAAAGACAGGAGAGAGGTTTGGAGAAGAATGTAGAAATGAAGATATCAGGAGATAAAAAGAGGGTAGAGATAGGACATTTGATGTTGAAGGAGTATATAATGTTCTAGGGATTGATTGTGTAGATCTAGAAATGGACAGTACAATACAGTGTGATGGTAGCACAATATTGTAAGTACACTGAAAAATGATGATTGTGAATATAGTTGAAAGAGGAAGGTTAGGGGTCTGTATGACACCAGAAGGAAAGATAGAAGATAAAGAGTGGGAATGTATAAATTAGTGAAACTTAGAGTGGTCAACATGTGTGATTAAATGTACAAATATAAGAATGTTTTTGCATGAGGGAGTGGCAGGAAAGAATGAAGTTTGAGGTATGCAACAAAGTGAATGGACTGTGAGGACAGTAGGTTGAGTGAAATAAACCACAAATGAAAAGACAAACATTGTAATGCCTTACTAATATAGACTAATAACAAAGTACAAACTCTGAGAATTGAATCTGGGAGCATGGGCTATAAGGGGAAGGCTTCTATAATGGTTCCTAGACTGTAAGCTCCTACAGCAGTTACATTCATTTATGAGTTGTAACAGTTATTTCTAAATTCTGAGATTCAGAGCTGTTTGTGTGTGACCTGGTTGATCCCTGGAGCTTCAGGTGTCTGTGTGGCATCTGGGACTCAGAGCCAGAGTCTGGCAGCTGGGAGTGTCAGTGCTACCCCCTGAATCAACTGCAAAGGGGCTGAAAAGGAGATCAGATTTCAACTGGAGATATACATGAAATGGAGTTGGTTGAGATTGGGGTAGATCTGACTAAAGGGTGCAGGATGATACCAACCATGTTTTAAAACTGACTTCTGTGTGGGACCAAAGAAGAGATGGTTATATGGTGCAAAACTATATTTTCTGTAGCACACTATATAATTTAACTTGTATGGTCAGCTTACTCAACTGCCATAATTACATGGAACCTTGACTAGGAAGTGAGACCTTGTTGTTTGTACGGGTTAGCATGGAGCCCTGACACAGCCCAGAGTAATTTAGGCAGAGAATAAAAAGTATTTACAAAGCCCCCTTGAGGGACTGTGGAAATATTAAACTTCCCCAGCAGGGGAATTCCAGATATTCTTGCAAGCATTGGGGACCACCAGCTTAGTAGGCCAAGCCCTCAATCTTGGGGCTTCCCGATACAAAGCTTGATGCTGCAAAGGAAAGACTAAGCTTACTCATAGCTGTGCCTAAGAGTCACCTCCAGAGGGCCTCTTTTGTTGCTCAGATGTGCCCCCCCCAAGCCAACTCGGCAGGTGAACTCACTGCCCTCCCCCCCTACGTGGGACACGACTCCCAGGGATGAGCCTGGACCCAGCATCGTGGGACTGAGAAATGCTTTTGGACCAAAAGGGGAATTAAAACAAAATTAAGTTTCACTGGCTGAGAGATTTCAAATGGAGTTGAGAGGTCATTTTGGAGGTAACTCTTACCTTTTTAGTTTTTAGTTTATTAGGATAGCTAGAAGAAAATATCTGAAGCTGTTGAATTGCAATCCAGTATCCTTGATTCTTGAAGGCAATCATATAACTATATAGCTTATAGGGTGTGACCACGTGATTGTGAAAACCTTGTGGCTCACACTCCTTTTATCCATTGTATGGACAAATGAGTAGAAAAACTGGGCACAAAAAGTAAATGAATAATATAGAGTAGGGGGATATGTGATGTTTTGAGTGATTTATTTTTATTTTTATTTTTATTTTTATTCTTATCTTTATTTTTTGGAGTAATGAAAATGTTCAAATATTGACTGTAGTGATGAATGCACAACTATATGATGATACTGTAATAACTGTTTTACACTTTGGATGACTGGTATGTGAATGTATTTCAATTTTAAAAAAGTAAATGAGGGGGGAGGTGGGGTATGGGATGCTTTGATATTCTTTTCTTTTTGACTTTTATTTTTATTCTTATTTTTTGGAGGGATGAAAATGTTCAAAAATTGATGATGGTGTTGAATGCAAAACTATATGATGAAACTGAACAACTGTTGTACACTTTGGATGACTGTATGGTATGTGAATGCAGTTCAATAAAATTACATTACAAATACATAACATTCTAAATGTGTATGTACCTAATTACAGAGATCCAAAGCAAATGAAGTGAAAATAATAGAAACAGAAGGATAAATGGACAAATCCACATTTATAATGAGTTATTTTAACATTCCTCTCTCAGTAACTGGCAGAACAAGTAAAATAAAAATGAGTAAGAATCAATCAACTTATCCAAACATATTTATAAAACACTACATCCAACAACAGAATGAATATTCTTTACAAGTGCACATATGAACAGTCTTCAAAATAGGCCAGAAAACAAGTCTGAATAAAATTAAAAGGATTTCAATCCTACAGAATATGTTCTCTAAACACAACAGAACTAAATTAGAAATGAATAACAAAAAAGATATAAGATATATAAAGATATTCAAATATTTGGAAATGAACACTATACTATAAACAGGGGTGAAATAAGCAATTAAAGGGAAATTAGAAAATATTTTGAACTGAATGAGAACGACTACACAGTTTATCAGTATTTGTGAGACAGAGATGATGCAGTGCTTGGAGCAGAAGTTAAAGCTTTACATGCTTACATTAGAAAAGAAAACAGATCTGAAATGATGGATATAAGATTCCAATGTAAGAAGCTAACAACAAATTAAGTGCAAGTAAGAAGAAAGGAAATAAGAATGAAAATTTAATGTAATAGAACAAAAACAATAGAGAAAATCAATACAATGCAAGCTGATTCTTTGAAAACATAAATAATATTGGTAAAACTGCTGGCTAGAAAAATCAAGAGAAAAGAAAAAAACCCACAAATCATTAATACCAGGAATGAAAGCATAGATGTCACTTCAAATCCCACAGAAGTTGGAGGAATAAAATAAGGGAACACTGTGAACAAACACATTTGACAACTGTGATGACATGAACACATTTCTTGAAAGTCACAACTCGCCAACATTTATATAAGAAGTAATAGAAAATTTGCACTGTCTTATGTCTATTAAAGTTATTGAATTCACATTTAAAACCTTTCCATAAAATTCCTATAAAACATTTAAAGATAAAATAATATAATTCTTACATGTGTCCAGAAAACACAGAAGGAGAAACATTTCCCAACTTATTCATCAGGCACGCTTTACCTTCACACCAAAACTGGACAAAATACATTACAAGAAAAGAAAACTACAGACCCAATATCCCACATGAACACAGGCACAAAAACCCTTACTATATTAGCAGATTAAATTTGGCCATACATAAGACAAATAATATACCACTAACAAGAGGGTTTATCCCAGGAATGTAAGGTTTATTTTAACATTGGAAAATCAATTACTGTAATTCACTACATTGATTGAATAAAGGAGAAAATTTATTTAGTCCTCTCAATAGATGCAGAAAAATTATTTCAAAAATTCAGCACCCATTTATGACAGAAAGTATCAGCAAACTAGGAATAGAAGGAAATTCCCTTGTCGACCTCATAAGGGGAATCTATAGACAACCTACAGGTAGCAGCACACTTAATGCTGACACCGAACACTTCCCCACGTGCTCAGGAACAGGAAAGGATGGCCCTCCTGCCACCTCCACTCAAAATGGTACTGGGGGTCCTCGCACGTGAAAATAAGGCAAGAAAAAGAGAAAGCGTGCATTTCTATAGGAAAGGAAGAAGCAAAACTCGTAATCATCTATGTAAAGAATCCTAAGGAATTTTAAAAACACCATGAACTAATAATTGGATTTACCAAGGTCACGGGATACAAGAGTAATATACCAACAAAACAAAACAAAACACAGCAACAAAAAACCCCAACCCACCCACAATTGCATTTCTGTGTACTAGCAACAAACAAACACTGGAAAATAAAATTACAAATAATGCCATAGCAAAATATAAGTTGTTTAGGAACAAGCACATAACACACATGCTCAGAGCTACAAAACACTGCTGAGAGACGTTAAAGAAGACCCAGGTCAACGGAAAGCGGCCCCATGTCCGTGGATCGGGAGACGTGGGTCGCAGGGCCGTGTGTGCCCAGTCCCCGCAGGCACCAAGCCGGCCTCCTGAGCGCCTCCACAGCGACCTCTTCTGTCCCCACCACCTCCGCCCAGTCCACGATACATCGCCCCCCCCCAGGGTGTCTGCATCAGCCTTTCTGGGGGATTCCCTGAGCCACTGGCCAGCAGAAATTTCAAAGATATCCTGCTGGGTCCTGCTCAGCCCCATGCGACGGCTCCCCCTTGCCCAAGAGATGAGGCCCAAGCTCCCCAAACAGCCGCAGGTCCCTGCCTCCGTCCCCACCTCGGCCCTTGCGTCGGCCCTTGCGTCGGCCCTTCCCCAGCTGCCCCCACCGGCTCCCTGTAGCATGAGCCTCTTTCCAGTACCTGAAGGCGCCCAGGTGCTCTCCCAGAAGCTGCCCAGGCTCGGCGGCCCCAGCCTGCTCGGGAACAGCCATCAGCTCATCTACACCTCATTTTCAACAGACAGCCCTCCAAACACATGGCACACAGCGCAAGGGCAGGGGGCTGGGGGCCTCGGCCGCACCCCCAGCACCAGGCACGGGGCCCCCATCTGCACGTGCTTACTCCGTGTCTCCAGCGTGAGACAATGGGAAGGGACCTGCAGCTCCTGGTCGTTCTTCTCGCTGGGGCTTGGCAGATGAGGGGTGAACCCATGTCAGCTGGAACACAGAAACACCACATGATGCCATGGGCACCCCAAACGTCCTACCCGCAGAGGCCCAGGAACCTAGGACAAGCAATGGCCCCTGTCAGAGCACCCCCTGCTCTGAACCCAGCAGCAGCCTTGCCTCGTGGCCAATTTGTGAAAGGGGCAGATTTCCTGGCAGCCAACGCCGGGCCCTGCCTGGCTATCGCCCATGGAAGCCACGCGGTGACCAAGCCCCTGAGTTCCCGGGAACCCTGAGAAGCCTTGGCCCCAGCCCAGATGAGGAGGTGCTGTCTTTGTGGACATGGCCTGTTGTTGGGAGTCAGAGTCAGAGAGAAGCAGCTGGAGGGTCTCAGCCCAGACAGTCCACGGCTACAGGACAGGGCTCTGTGGCCACCGTCAGCTCCTCCGGGGAAGGAGGACTTGGAACGTGCCCCAGGGAGCGGAGACCCCGCGGGCTGCCGGGGCAGCTGATCCCCACCAAAGCCCCTCCCCTGAAACCAGAAGAGACCCCACAACTCCTCCTAAGTGGCTGTCCCCCCCCCACTCATCACCCTGTCCCCTGATGAGGCAGCCCCACCTGGGCCTCATGTTGGGGTCTCCAGGAATAAAAGGACTCTTCCAGCCATTTCGGAAGTCAGCAAAGCTGCTTAAATCTGGTAAAAATCAGGGGAGGAAAAACCAACAGCAAAACCAGGGAGGCAGACAGGAGGGACAAGGCGGGACCCTAAGTGGAGAGAGGGAGGGGAGGGGGCAGAGCCAGGAGCTTCCGAGTCCCTGGTCCCGATCCGGAGACCCTGCCCACAGCCCCCTCTCCATCCACCTGCCCTCGGCACACAGGGAGCTCCAGACTCACCCCAGAAACTCTGTCCCAAGGCTGCCCCTGGCCCGAGAGGGAGGGACGGGCATGGCCGTGAGAGTACCCAGCGTGGGGCCCCGAGCCCGCCACCTCTGGAGCAGGAAGTGGCAATGGGAAAGCACCAACAGGCTGGTGCGGGGCAGAGTCCGCTGGGAAAGTGGGGAAGGCGGGAAGGGCGGGAGGTGTTCTCACCTGCACACACCCAGACCTGCCCATCCGGATCATTCTGGCCAGGGACGTGGGCTCTCGGCACATACCTGATGTGCCCCTGGCTCAGCCCTGGGCACTGGCTTGGCGCGCTGGGTATGGAAAGCTCCAGTCCCCTCACCCCCTGCCCAGGCCACTGTGTACCCCTGGCCATGAGCCTTGGGCTGGAGCTCGTCACAGGCCCCAAGCCAGGCTGGGGGTGCCCAGAGTGCGCTCAGCATGTGGAGAGGGTGGAGGCCGTGCTGGCCCCCCGAGCCCGCAGGGCAGCCTGCAGTGTGCAGCCCCAGTTCCACCTGGCGAACCTGTCCTGGGCTTGTGGCTGGGGTCCTGCAGGAGGGTAGGTGGAGGCCAGAGGTCTCTAATGCATCAAGAGCTGCCGGGTGAGCGCCGGGCACTGCAGCTGGGTGGCCCAGAGCCCGGGAGGCTGAGCTGCACCACCCAGCAGGCACACCCAGGGCCAGGACGCCAGGAAGAGCAGAGGGTCCCAGGCTGACCTCAGGGACATGCCGTTGAGGTGGCCCCAGGCCTGGACCCAAGCCTTCTAGGGCTCCACTCGCCTGGTCCAGTGGCAGCATTTTATTTCTTGCAGACTGTATGGGGAGGGAGCACAGACCCTGGCCCACATCTTGGAGGGTGGGGGTCATGGGTGACTCTGTGGGTTTCTTGAAGGGGGCATGTGGGGGGCTGGGGCTCCCAGGGAAAAGGGGGCCCGTTGGGGAAGAGCAACGCCACCCTGACGGGGTAGGAAGTGTGTTGGTTTCCACTCCGTCCACGTTATGCAACTGCCTTGCAGTGAAACGAGAAGAAAAAGAGGCTGCTTCTTACTGATGGACAGATGATGAACTGAGGGACGGAGAGACTGATCGACAGGCAGACGGACAGCAGACACTGTCCGACCTCAACAGGCAGAAGCATGGGGCCCGCAGACCGAGCGCACCCCCTGGGGGCCTCTCCAGGATCACCGAGGGGCAGGGTCCCCCACATTCCCCATCCTCCCAGGGCAGCAGGGGAGCCGGGCGTGGGCAGCGGGTCCGGGAAACTGCAGAGACTGTGACAGTCGGGTCCAGGCAGGGCCACCTGGGCGAAAGGGCCAATTCCAGAAGCGGCTCTGAGGCAGTAAGGGGTGTTGCCAGCCCTGTGTGTCCCCAGCTGAGCTCCTGAGCAGGCTGCGAGGCCAAGGGGTTCCTCTTACCAGGCCCCACTAAGGACGGCACCAGGGTGATCATAGCTGTCACCCGCCCAGATGCACGAGGAAGGACGGGCGTTGCTGACAAGGCTGTGGATGACAGGCGCTCACTGGGGCTCCAGCGTCAGCTCCTGGGGGTCCGCCCTGCCCTGTGGGCCCCTGCACAGCAGCGCCTGGGCCTAACTGCCCACTCCCAGGACAGCCCTTCTTTGCTCCGCAGACCCAGGGGGCACCTCTGCCCCAGCACCCCATGCCCCCACCTGGTGAGCCGAGTCCCCTGCTCCCAAGGGTGCGCTCTGGGTGGCCCCAGGCCCCACCAGCCCCATGCCAGCAGCTTCCCCATGCCTGCTGCCCTCTGCCTCCCGATCCTGGGGCACGGCCTGTGCACCTGCTGTACCTCTGCAACCACTCGTCTCTCCTCACGGCCCCCCCCGACTCCCCAAAACTGCCCACCCCGGTTGGCTATGCCCACATCTCAGAGGCGCCTGGAACCCCTCATCGAGCCTTGCAGAGGCCGTGGTCAGCTCCCCATCTCAGCGGCATGTCCCACTGGGCACAGAGCTCCCCTGTTCCCCCTCCCACTGCCCCGGCTCAGGGACAGCTTGGCTGCTGCACCCCTCAGGGCTGCCTTGAAACAAGTCATTTGTGAGCTGCTCAGAGAGCACATGTTTATTTATAAAATTTCATCTTAGAAATGTCTCAAATAAACAGCTTCGAGTTTACACAAGCTCTGTCATGACGCACACCTGCCCAGGTCAGGCCTCTGCAGGAAGCGACACCAGGGATTTAGGAGGAAAGGGGGCGCCGGGAGTGCTGGGCCCAGGGGCCCTGGCACCTGTGTCTGTGTGGTAGGGGCAGGGATGCCACTCGGGGTCTCCTGCCCCTCTGCAGTACCTGCTGAACCCCAGGCAAATCTGGGTGGCCGGGGGCTGCCCCACTTCCAGGCCGAGGCCCTTCGCCTCCCCCCAAGCACCACAGCCGCTCCCGACGGTTGCTTAACTTGGCGTCATCAGGCACGTGCTCCTGCCCGGTGGACAAGAGGGCAGCCCGAGCCCCTGTAAACACAGGACTGCGAGTGACGCTGGGGCTGCTCAGAGCCTCGCAGGCAGTGGGCAGGGGCGGCCATGGGCCTCACGCTGTTCAGGAGCTGCTGTGGCAGGATAACGGTTGGCTGTGAGGTCAGGCTCCCCAACACGAGCTGGTGTGCAGGGCCTCCCCTCAGGTTTGCATCGTGGCCCTGAAGGAGGTCTGGAGAGGAGAGCCAGGGAAGTGGGGAGAGCCAGCCAGTGGCCACACCTGCCACCCTCCCCAGGATGGTGGTGGGGTGATGCCCTCCTCCCAGCTCCCAGGCCACCGGGCAGCTCCCCAGCCCCCACGTACCTCCTGAAGGAGCTGGCCCAACCTCTCCCGGCTCTGAATGGACGGCCTGTGGGAAAGGGCCCTGGTCATCCCTCGCACACCTGGTGCCCCTGTATGCCTCCCCCATACCTGTGGGATGCGGCTCCTGGCCCCTCTGAACATTAGACTCGCCACCCAGAGGCTTAGCCAGGCCACATGGGGGTGTCCCCAGGCACATGTACCTGGCCCTGATCTGCCAGGACAGAGGGGTGGGAGGGAGGGGAAGGCGAGGGGCAGATCTGGGATGCCGACAGCCCCCGGCCCCTGCGTGCTGGGTGTCAGATGAGTCCCCTTCAGCCCTGGAGCCTACCTGTCTATCCTGGTGGCTATAGTGACCGTGAAGGCTCCCTCGGTGTCAGGCAGATAGGTGGAGGGCACGATCCCATAGGTGCCCACCGACAGGCGACACAACTGGCTCACTTCCTGAGTGTGGCGATGTGGCACGCAGCTGAGCAGTGGCTCCTGGTGCAGCAGGGAGGGCCTGTCCTGGCCTAGAACCTGGGAAGAGGCGTGGCTCAGGTGACGGGAGGCTGCCCGGGGTGCCTGCAGCTCAGGCACAAGGCCAGTGGGACATGGGCAGGGATGCAGAGGCCCCTCGGCTCCCAGAACCTCACGGCTCCACTTGGCTTGGGCTCCCCAAAGCAGCCCAAGCCACAGACACACATCCTGGCTCCCAGCAAGGGCGCCCCACTCGGTCAGCGGCAGCCTGGCCCCCTCCTGCTCGGCTCTCACGGGGCTCAGAGCCTTACACCCATGCCACGCTTTGGGGGGAGGAACTGCCAGGCCTGTGGAGCGGGAACCAGATGTAGGCTCAGCCACTGCCCTGAAACAAGCCTGGCTACACTGAGGAATCCACGGGGGCTTTACTTGGAGAGCCCACCAATGCCGAGAGGGTCCAACTGGCCCCTGGGCATCGTGGCCCAAGTAGGAAAGTAGGCTCCGGGAGTCCCCTGGTAGCTGGCGGAGAAGGCAGCAGCCCCACCCTCCGAGGAGCAGGGCTCCCTCCCCTGAAGGCAGCAGTCCAGGCCCCCCACCCCCACCCCCACCGTTCCTTGGGCACACTGCCAAGTATCTTGGTTTAGGACCCCGCCGCAGGCTGAAAAGAGGACCAAGTCAACTTCCTAGCCCCGGAGCCTCTGCAGTCTGCCCCTTCTTCTGCCAGACCTGGGGAACCTCTGCTTGCCTCCCAGGCTGCTGACAGGTTCCTGTGGCCCCAAACGAGCTCCAAGCCCTTGCGGGGGCTTGAGGGCCTGGCTGGTCCCCGTGAGCACTGCCTAGGGGTGGTCTCTCCAACCCCTTCACGGCACGTCTCCTGCAGGGGTCTCCACCCAGAACTCCGCTGGCACAGCCCTCAGGGCCAGCCTGCTTCCTAACCCCTCAGAGGCTTGGAGCACAGCGGGCTGCGGACACGGCAGCTCTGGGCCAGGCCTCATGGACAGGGCTGCTGAGCCGGCCTGTGACCCCCAGGAAATCACACTCTTCCTGGCTGCAGCGCCCGCGTTAGCGTCTAAGGCTCTACAATCTACCGAGACGTCTGCCAGGACAAGGGGGACCAGGGACAGCATGCCCCCTGCCGTAGGAGACCTGCCAGGACCACACGCCATCCCAGTCACGCCACCCCGGCCTGGCACAGCCGCCTCCCCATGCCCAGTCCAGCACATCCTGAGGTGCCCCTAAACCCCGCGACACCCGGAACCCCCGCGTGGCCCCACTGGCAGCGTGCCTGGAAGACGTGGAAGCCGATGGGACGGCACTTGCCATCTCGGCAGTGCTGGCGCAGGCTGATGCGCACACAGCGCGGTCCCACACCCTCGGGGACGGAGAGGGGGAGCCAAGGGTTGGTGGGGTAGGAGGCAAAGTTCCTGCTGCCCCCCGCGCTCTGGCCGGCTTTCCAGCAGCCCTGCAGCTGCACCGTCTCCCACTCCCCGGCTGGCGTCTGCTGGGATGCGGGGCTCCCAGGAGCTGGCTTGATGGCACTGCCGGGGGAAGGAAGCCACAGGAGTTCAGGAAGCAGCCACACATGTACCCTGGGGGAGCCCCAAGCCCCCCTCCTAAGAACCCTGCTCCCCCTGAGCCACGGGGAGCCCCTGCTCCTCACCTGAGGGAGATCTTGCCGGTGGAAAACACACGGAGCAGAAACTGGCCTGGCGCGTCCTTCAGGAAGGTGCTGGGGACAACCAGGTGGAAGCCGGGGGAGAGCTCGCAGTGGAGGTGGACCTCGCGGTCATACGCGTGGCAGCCGGTGCCAGCCACGGGTGGCGTGGACAGGACCCGGGGCAGGCTGACGCGCTGCTTCTCCACCTGAGGGAGGCGGGTGGCGGGGTCAGCGGGGGGGCAGCCTCGGCACACTGCTGGAGCCAAAGGGTCTCTCGCCAAACGTGGGAATGGAGGGGGGGGGGACCTGGCCTGCCATCCTCTTTCAGGGACCAGCAGAAAATTCCAGCAATCCGAGGCCTCTGCACAGCCCTGCTACAGACACCCAGCTCAGGAAGGAAACGCGCGATCTACACAGGGCTGCACCTGAAAAGCACCCACAGCTGATGCACACTGGGGCTGCTGGACAAAAGGCATTCCGGCACATTCCTTTCCAGAGGAAGGGAACATCAGGGCACACCCACAGTAGGTAAATCATGACGTGCTGTGAGACCCTGTGCGGATTCACGAGGCCAGAACCCAGCAGCCCAGCAAGTCAACGGCGAGCCCGCTCCCACCCCGACCTCAGACTCCTGCCCTCCCAGGGCGGGCAGGGCCGGCGTCTCCAGCAGCTCCCGAACCGCCGAGTGCCCGGGTCATGATGGAAGTGTCCTGCCCTATTAACTAACCCCAACAGCATGCCCCTGAGATGAGGACCGTCACCACCCCACTGCACAGAGGACATGGAGGCCGCAGGGAAAGCGGCAGAGCTGGGGGCGTCCTGCTCCTGCCACTTCTCCCAGAAAAGACCCTGCCAGTGCCTGGAAAGGGCCTCTGAACCGGTGGACCTACTGGCCCCTCGCCTTGCCCACTGGGTGCCAGCCCAGCCCGAGGCACCTTCCAGACGTGCAGGCCCACGGCCTGGTAGTCCTTGCCCGGGGCCCCGAGGCGGCTCTGTGCGGCAAGATGGTCTCCCGCGGGGGCCCAGCCAGCTGGGTGCAGCGTAGGCCTCTGCAGGACGGTGATGTACACTTCACTGGGCTCCGAGACCCGCAGCCAGAACTTGGGGTTGCTGGGGAAACTGCTGTTGTTTCGGCAACCTCCTGCTGAGCGCCCTCTGACCCAGGCTCCAGGCAGCGTCTGAGTGTGGCACAACGCCTTGTCTAGTGCAAAACACAGCCCAGGTCGGCTCTGGGGACTGCAGCGCTGCACCCGCGCAGTCCCTCTGCGCTCGAGGGCAGGGACGGGAGCATGAGCGACAGACATGCAGGGTGCTGGCCCCTGCAGGAGCACCCCATGCCCCCCACCTCCAGCAGCCTGTGACAGGGCAGGGATGGCCCATCTCTCCAGATTGAGAAGCACAACAGGGCCCGGAGCCAGGGTGGTACCTAGGGCCAGGTGAGGCCCCAGAGTGATGTCCCAAGAGTGGACACGAGGTGCATGCGCAGCCCCGGGTCTCCCGCCCCGACAGCCGCCTGCCTGAGCACAGCGTGCGTGCCAGGGGCCTGGCCCACGTGTTACCTGTGTGGAGGCTCAGCAGGTGGCCGGCCTCTGTGCCGAGACAGCCAACGGTGACCTCGTCAAACTCCCTGAGGAACTCCTCCTCCTGGACCCAGAACTCGCCCTCCTGGAGCTGGGACAGAAGTTCCGCCTCCTCCGCTGGGTCCACCTGGCTCCACCCCTCTCCCCTGGAAGGAGCCAGGGTTCAGCAGCGTCCCCCTTCTGCTGACAGGCAGGCCCACTCCGCCCAGAGAGCCCAGGTCCCCAGCCCGACCAGCCCCAGCCAGGGACAGGGACGGCTGTGCAGATGAAGCGGTGAATGGGTTTAGAGAGGCGCAGGCCCGACCGCCTCACGGAGAGTGGCTGTGTCCCCCCAGGCTGCAGAGCAAGAGGGTCAGTCTGCCCGCCAGCACCGGCAGGGGCAGGAAGCTGGGGTGGGGGTGAGTGCCTGCTGGGGCCCCAGACCTCAGTGGGCTCCTGGTTCAGTCCAGGTCCCCAGGGTCAGCGGCAGGTCTTACAACTGCACTGAGGACCATGGTCCACAGATCCCTGCTCCCCTGACGCCTGTGGGCACCCCCCTTCCGTGGGCACCCCGAGTCAGGACTCCAGGCACTCAGCCGAGCAGCACGAGGTTGTCTGGGGCCAAGCAGAGAAGTGTGGTGGCCGCCGGGCAGGGAGCAGGGGCTGAAGGGGCCTGGCGGCAACCGCGGCAGAAGCCACGCAGGCACCAGCCCCACATCCTGCACGCACAGGGGCCTCCTCCCTCCCTCCGCCGACAGAGCCCCTCACGTATGCGTGGACGGCGGCCACGGCACTGACACTGTGTCCCCCGGCTGGGCACTCACCCCTCTCGCCAGGGCCCCTGCCAGCACCGCCGGCCCCAGGGGTTTTGAATCCGGAGCAGCAGGAGGTCCCCGCCGGCACGGCCGCGGAGCTCCCGCAGGTCAGAGATGATGAAGGCGTGGAACTCGCCCAGCCTGGCCCCTGCACAAGGAACAGCTCAGCCGCGGGCACTGCAGTGCCACCCAGTCCTCCTCAGATCGGGCAGGGTGCACAGGACACACAGGCCCATCTCCCTCCGGAAGGTGCTCCGCCCCACCCCCTGCACAGGCCGCTGCCTGCCCTGACCCCACGGCCCCGGCAGCTCTTTCCAACCACTTCAGGGGAGCAAGCTCAGACCCATGGGGAAGGGCCAAGGTCTGCCCCCTGGCTCAGCTGCCAACGGGGTCTGGGGTCCTCTGGTAGGCTAGAGACCACCCTGGCATCACACATCACCGCCTGGCTGTGCCAGAGGCTGGCCCAGGTCAGCGCTTGACATGCTGCTGCTATCGCTGACGTGGCTGTAACCGCCAAGAAACCAGACACCTCCTCCAGGCAGAGGCAGCAGGCGGGGGCAGCCGCACAGCGCCCCGACCGAAAACCAGCAGGAGAGAGGGCTGAGGGTCACGGCCCCATCTGCCCAGGGCCTGGCGGCCGGGAGAAGCTCGAGTGGAGGAGCCATGCCCAGAGGAGTGGGCAGAGCTGGGAGAAGATCCCCCCAGAAGGCCTTTAACGGCTTCACTCCAAACACTGTAGCAGCTGCCACTCCAGGGGTCCTCCCACCCCGGCCCCTCAGGGTCCACCTGACGTCCCTCTTTGCCTGGGGACTTTTCCCAAACCTGCAAAGCCAGGAGTTAGCCCTGCCCCACCCAGAGCAGCCCCCAGCTACCCTCCCAGGCCACTCTCTGCCCCGCTCCGAGGGGTGGTCAGGGCTGCGGCTGCCCATGTCCTTTCCCGAGGTGCCCGGCAAGAGAAGCTGCCCCTGGGCCTGCAGGACAGCACACACTTTCCTGGCCATCGTCCCTTGCCCCTGCCCCACTCCCCTTCTGGGCTCCCTCACCTCCAGAACTGCCCCGGACCCTGACTCACCTAGGGGTCTGCCTCTGGGGCGCCCAGGCCAAAGCTGAGGGGTGCCCTAGGCTGCCCACAGGGACTGTTATTATTAATGTCCACATTCTTGGATCAAAGCTCGCATCATGAAAACAACCCTGACTTGGGAACAGCAGTCTGCAGAGACGTTCACCGCAGTGTTATTTAAAACAGCACAAGGTGAAAAGAGCGCAAAGGCCTTGAGTGCCCACCAGCAAGCGCTGGGTTCTGGAGAGCCTGAGGAAGCAGGATGTTTACCAAGCTCACGGAGCGACACAGAAAACGCTGTGACAAAAACAGCCTAGGAGACAGACACGCTTGCCAAGACACGCTAAGAAGTCCAAACATGTTTCCCTCTTCTTCACAAGCACTCTGTTAAGAAAGGGGAACACAAGCACCACTGAGACGGGAATGGGGGTCTCAGGGCCGCAGGCCACGAGGCGGCAGAGAGGTCCTGGGGCTCTGCCCTGGCTCCGGGCACCAGCTTCCCAGCCGCTCCCCACGCACCAGCGGCCATCGCATGGGACCGGCCACGCCCTAACCGTAAGCCCTGGTCGAGGGAAGGAAGGGGCCCTCCCTCTGGAGAAGAGCCAGTAGGAAAGGTCCCCACCCAGAGACACCCCTTTGAAGGATGAGTTTCCCCTTTCTTCTTCGTCCTAACAGGGTCCAGGGCAAAGCGCAGGCTGCCTCCTGGGGGCGCGGGCCCGCAAGTGCTGGGCGGTGCACACCGCAGCCCTCTCCACAGGCCTCACCCGCCCTGGGGCTGAGCACCGAGCAGCTGACCAGGCACCGGTCCTTCAGGCAGAGCAGCCGCCGCAGTGTGGCATGTCCCGGGCCACCAGGCCTATCCTGCTGGCCGCTGGGGCTTGCCAAGTCCTTCAGGTTCCACCTTTCTGCCAGGCCTCCAGTCAGGTCCACCAGGGCGTCAGCCACCTGCCCTGCCCACAGGCGCTCGTAGGACCCATGGACCCTGCAGGGACACAAAGCAGTGAGCCTCAGCCTGGGGTGGGCTCCCAGCCCCAGCCCCAGCCCCCCAGCCCCCCATGTAACACACCCAGATCATCTCTGGCCTGCCTCGTAGCTGCCTCATCTCCATTTCCTTCTCGGCCTCCTCCCCGACCTTCACCAAGTCCACAATCCACCCAACCCCTGAGTGTCAGGGTGCGGTGTCCCCCCCAGAGCACCCTGCTGTCCCCTGCTCCCATTCAGAACCTCTCCTGCCTCTGAGTGTAGGCACGGCACGAGGTGTGAGCAGTCTGGGGTGCAAACATGGGGTGAGGTGCGGACACTGGGCGAGGCACAGGCGGGGCAGGGCAGGGCCCAAGTCCCACCATTCCCACCTCTCAGGACAAAATCCCCCACCCCCAGAGAGCAGCCGAGGGGTGAGGGGTAGAGGGGACCCCTGGGCACTGACAGCTCCTGCCAGTCTTCCTGCCCACCCCTCTCCCTGGCTGCTCAGTCCCTCCTCCTTCAGCCAAGAAGATCAAGTGCACCCTAAGGGGGAAGGCTCTTCAACTACGGCTCAGACAGGGCCCTGGCCTCGGAGCCAGGACCTTGAGAAACAAGCCGAGACCCCAGGGCAGCCTCGCTGCTCCCCAACAACCGTGCAGAGGCTGTCCCTGACAGTCAAAACAAACCTGTGGAAAGCCCTTTCTCACTGGGGTATGTCCTCTCTTTTCTGAGATGATGCCTTCCTACTCAACTTTGAAACGAAGGAAGGAAAACAGAGCAAGTGGCCAGGGCCGAGAGGTACCCCCGGGCGAACATCAGCATTCTGGTCTCCAGGGCTCAGGGCCGAGAGGTACCCCCGGGCGAACATCAGCATTCTGGTCTCCAGGGCTAGTCAGCCCTGGCCAGAGGACTGGCTGCTAGGAGCCCTAGAACCAACCAGGGCTCTGCAGGCCCGAGAGCAGAGGTGTGCCTTCCCCATGGCCCTGTGCACCCTGCATGCCCCAGCACACCCCAGGACTCCCCTGTGCACCACCCCATATGCCCCAGGAAACCCACGCACCCTGCACGCCTCACAACACTCCTGTGCACCCCGCAAACCCCAGCACACCTCTGTGCACCCCACACAGCCAAGGACTCCCCTGTGCACCCTGCATACCCCACATGCACCTGACTGCCCAGCCAGACCCACAGGATCCAGAATGTTCCGCACATCTTGCACCCCTGCACAGCCCACACACCTGGGTACCCCACACATACCAACACAACTCTGTGCACTCCACACATCCCACATACCCCACACGCCCGACTGCCTAGCCAGACCCACATGCTCTAGAATGTTCCTGCACACCCGCACCCTTGCATACCCCACACACCCCAGCCCGCTCTGCTCACACCTGCACACCCCTGCATGTCCCGCACACCAAGCACACCCGTGAATACCCAGCCAGCCCCCCACACTCCACACGTCCCAGCACGTCCCTGCAAACCCCACATGCTCAATGCCCTTCCCATACCCTTCAAATCCAACACACCCGCACACCCCAGCCAGGCCCTTCAGCCCCCTTCCACATACTTGGCGTAGACCTTTTCCAGCAGGGGAAGCCAGAACACATCCTCTCTCTGGCACCGGGAGAAGCAGAGTCTCCCTGCAAGACAAGGCAGACGGTCATCTACGGTCACCTCCACCCAGTGTCCAAACTGCCAGATCCGACAGGTGAAGCGGCCGCAGTACATCGGGTCTGGCCAGCTCGGCTGTTCCGGAGGAATCACCTGCCGTGCACAGGGAGAGGCAAGGGAAGGCGTGAGACAAGCAGCACGAGGCACTCCTCACACGCCCCAACCGCTCCACGGGACCCGCTCTTCTACAAAGGACCCGACTTTACTGTCCCACCTCGGTGGCAGAGCTCGTGGGAAGCTAACCCCCCAGACAACACACTGAGCAACCCAATTTACCCATTCGCTTAGTCAACCATTACGTTCCACTGGCCACTGTAAGTGCCTGGCCTGAATCCAAAACAAATGTGACTTTTGCAGCATGAGTGATCCAATTCTCAGCACATCTGGCTGCAGACGTCCCCATGGGAATGGCCAACCCTCCTCCGGCTGTTCAGAGCCTGGCTGCCTCACACACTCTGCCAGACGCATGGACCAGACATGTCCACTTAGTGCTGGGTAAGCTTGGGTCTGGGGTCCAACCCAACACTGGGAGGCAGCGTGGGCTCCACACCCAGAGGCAGTTGGCTCGGACCTGGCTCTGCTCCTTACCAGATGGAAACGCGAGGACAGTGGTTTTACTCCCCTGCTTGTAAAGAGGGATCAAAGGCCCCTCGGTGGCAAGGGGGTCCAGAGCAGAGAGGGGCTCGGAAGGAGACGCCACTGCCAAACACCCTCAGCCACATGCCACATACCACACATAAACCCGTGAGCACTGCTGGGCAGAACAAGGAGGGTCCCGCACCCGTGGGGCCTGTCCAGCCTTGCAGATAGTTTTAATAACCTCTCATCAGGTTGGATCCCAAATGTGTGGGAAAAGCAACCGGCTCAGGCAACTTATTCCACAGCAGGTAATGAAGCTGACCCTTTCCTGCCCTCGGCTGACGTGTCTGTCTTTTCATCCCAAATTCACTGGTTCTGAGGACATGGAGCACCCAGGGCTTGGAAGACGGTAGAACGATGCAGGAGCTCCCCTCACTGCGCTCCCTCTGGCCAGGAGCGAGACGCGCCCCCTTCTGCACAGAGGGAGGAACTGGAGTTCTGAGTCTCTCCCTGGAAGCCCACTGTGCGGTGACAGCCAAGGCCTCAGACTCTCAACTGACCACCCTGATCAGCCACAAGGGAGTCCCCAAAATAACAAGAAATTTAGCTGCCTTGTCTCCCGTTTCCGACTTTCGGAAGCATTTCCTGTGCACGGGAGACAGGATGAAGAGGCAGGAGGGAAACGTGCCCCATCACACGCTCGTGGCAAGGCGGCCCCTACCTGATGCAGGAGGTGGCGGCCCTTGTGCAGGGCAGCACAGGCGCACAGGAACCAGCAGTCCCCCAGCAGCCCCTGCTTCACCTGTCCCTCCTGAGGGCTATCTGCAAACAGCCGGGGCTGGGCACAAATTTCCTGAAAGACATAAAATGAGCCAGAGTTAGTGAGATCAGGCTGAATGGCTGATCTTTCAAACTAAGAACACGACGATCTAGGTGCCAGGGGTTTGGGGTTAGGGGAAGAGATTTTTTGAACATCTACGTTGCTGAAAAGGGAAAGTGAAGAAGCTGGCTTCTTGCAACAATTGCAGCCCCCTCCTGTTTTGGACCCCCCTATCCAGCACAGATCCTGGGGTCCTTATCTTTTCCCACCCTAATTGGGTGAATCCTACCACCCACCTTCTCCGGCCAGCTAAATGTTGATCTAGGAAACAGTTTCACTTTAAATTCACGAGGGCAAATCTCAATGGGGTCCTCAGTGCTACTGGAAACCCTATGCGCCTCTCTAGAAGGCTCAGTTTCCCACGCCCCCGGACTACTGAACACCTTCCCCTTCCCCCTTTGCCTCTCAAAGCTCCCGCACGCCCCTTGCCCCTGCCCTCTGAGCTGAAGCCACTGGCCTGACCCCCTGCCCTCTCCCCAGCCCTCCTGGATCCTCCCACGACTCCCTTTCTCTCCCACATGCTTAGTCCATCTACCTCCTTGGGTGGAATCCCACTGGTATAAGGACACAGGAATCTCCATCTTTGAGACATCATCCCTGACACCGTTTTCCCCTCTAGTGCCTCCCCCATACCGTGGCTCCCCTTCACTGACAGCCCTCCTGAAAGGGTGGCCACCCCAACGTCTTCCCTTCCTGCTCCCTAAGACTTGTCAATTCTTCCTTCAAAATATTTCTCAAATAGACCCACTCCAAAGCCCATCCCAATCGCTGCTACCCTAACCTGAGCCACCTCCATCCTTACCAGGACCATTCTTGCCCCAATGACCCACTTTTCACCAGCAGCAAGAGCAGGTTTTTTGAACACAAGGACGGCCACTCCTCTAGTAAAAACCCTGTAATAGCCTCCCATTGCACATAAAATCCATCTTTTAACCAAATAAGACCCAGCTCCACTGGCACGGCCCGAAAGGCTCTCCATGCTCTGCCTGTTGCGTCCTCTCGGCCTCCTCTCATGCCAAACAGGCCCCCTCTGCTGCTTCTCAAGGCCACCAGAGCTCAGCTGTCCTGGCTCCCTTCCAGGGCTGGTGGCCAACCAGACGTCCCCATGAACACTGAGCCCACTCAGGGAGGGGCAAGCGTGCTCCTGAGGCAGCCTTGTTCAGCTGGTAAGTCACTTCAGAAAACATCAGCTCAGCACCAGGCTGGAGCATCTCTCTAAATTGCTATCTGAAAACGTTTACAAGTGAACGTGAAGGTTCACCAAGGTACACGAATCCAGAACAGAGATCTGACCACAGCTTTGCCTTGCCGGCTCCGTCTGGCTCTTCCAGAGCATGAGCGGCCCTCACTGCCTGTGCAGCGAAGTAGACAAGACAGAAAACTGGACCATTTGCGATCAATATCAAAACGCAGACTCTGGATTAGGACGCCTGTCACTGCGCCGTCAGCCTCCTTCTAAAGCTCCCAAAGGCGGGGCCCACGACCTCGTCCCCCATCCTCGAGGGTGAGCACGTCCTCGAGGGGCTTGAGAGGGGGCAACGAACGAGGAGAGGGGCGAGGGCGCCTGGGAACCCACTCCCGAGGCGAACAGCAAGAGGCCGGGTCTGAAGCTCCCTGCGCCCGACCCACGCTCCTCCCGCGCGCCGGGGCCCCGGCTGCACCTGGGGCCGCCTCCACGTGATGTCCTGCCGGAGCTGGGCCAGCGGCGTGGAGAAGCTGCAGAAGAGCGAGGACTCCGAGGCCGGGAAGGCGGCGTCCCGGAAGAGCTCCTTCGCCGGCGCCTCGGCCCGACCCGCCCGCATCCTGGGCGCCGCGAGCTCCCATCTGCAGCCCGAGCGCGGCCGAGGGGACGCCCCAGGTCCCGCGCACTCAAGGTCCGCGGCCAGCCGCAGCCCGCAGCCCTCAGCCCCGTGGGTCCTGCGGCTAGCGCACAGCCAGGGGCGCAGACCCGCTCCGTCGCCCGGGTAACCACGGCCACAGGTCGCGGCCAACCAGGTGCGCCGCTCCGGTCACATGGCACTGAAGACCAATCGCACCCGAGCGGTGGAAAATCCGAGTCCGGCCCAAGGGGCGGGCTCGTGAACTCTACTCCCGCCAGACTGTGCCGTCGCCTTTCTCCTGCCCCGGCCTGGCGGGACCCGGCGCTGCCCCGGCTGAGGCTCGTACTCGGTAGGCCGCCGGGCGTTTCGTCCTCGCTTTGGCCCTCGGGCTCTTGGTGCTGGAGGAACCTCAGAACGCGCCTCGGCCGAGGACGTGTCCGCAGACTACACATCCCAGCATGCAGCGCCCCTCCCAGAATGCATTTCTCCTTCCGGCGCTGGGCGTTCCAGTTGGGTCTTCGGCGGAAGTTGCGAGAAGCCGGTGGGAGAGGATGCCTGGGAAGGCGCGCTGTGAACTGCAAGGGCAGATGTGGTATCCGCCGCTGCTGGGTTTGTGTTGAGGTCCTGGAAAAGGTGAGGGAGGCGCGCGGGGCGGGAGAGGGGTCCGCGGTAGCGGCGGTCCTCCGGCGGCAGGGAGTCTGTCTCTCGGCAGTCCCGGATCACACGCGCTGGATCCCCAGCGAGGACAGGGGTTGAGGCTGGAGCATCCCGCGGAGCATCCTGCTTGTCCCCAGATGTGCGCACATTTGGTCCTGGTGGGCCGAACGGTGACCTCCTGGGCACTCAGTTACAGCTCGTGGCCTCGTGGCGGTGAACACAGTGGTTTCACAGTAGGAGTCACCCTGGCTGCGTGAGCTTGTCCTTTCCCGTTTCCATCCTTGGAAATGATGGCAGCCAGCCAGAGGAGAAGAGACCCCGACCTTTCTGGTGACACCTCTCCACCAGCTGCCGGGCCTTCTCAGCTTTGCATCTGCAAGCCGCTTTTACCCAGCCTGGGAATGTGCGAGGTGGTCAGCCAAAGTCTTCTGCTCCTGTGGATAACAAGTTCCTCTTGCTGGGAGAGAAACAGCCGGGGCCTGGACTCCTAACCCTGGCCTTCTGCTTGCTCCGGAGCCACAGGTTCCCATGACATCTGCAGCTCCTTGTGCTCTGAAAGGCTGGGTAGTGACTAGTGGTGTGACACTGCTGCCTTGACCCCACCAAGCTCTACCCACTGGTTTGAGAGCCCAAGGTCACTCATTTCCTTGCTGAGGCTCTAGAAAAGGAGAGTGACCACCTAGCCCGACGTATGTTTGAAATGCATATGTCCTTATGGTGACTTAGCAGCCCCTTGGGCCTGTGGCCCAGACTCCCTGGGAGGATGTTTCCGGCAGGCTGGAGGCTGCACTGTAGCTGAAAGGAATCAGGACAGGCTGGGGCTCTGCTTCCCCTGGGGGTCCTGGGGGAGTAAGACAAAGGTCTTACCCTCCCTGCGCTGTCGGGTAACTGGCTTGCCCCCGTGACACATGAGTAGTTTGGACCTGACTCAGCACTCAGCCAGCAGGCAGCTTCCTGTGGATGCATCAGAGCCAGGGCCCTGAGGACCTGGAAGGGACAAGTGATGGCTGGTGCTAGGTAGGCAGCAGCGCAGGCCTGCCGGGGCAGGCAAGTGACCAGCACCACCAGGGCCTTAGCAGAGATGGCGTTACAGCAGGTCTCCTGCCTGCCTGCCCAGCAGCTCCTCCTGTGCCCCCCTTACCCCTTAGACCCTGTGGTCCCATCTGTCCGACCTGGCCGCAGAGCTACACCCTCAGCCAGTTAGGGGTGCATTCTCCTGTGCCTCCAGGCACTCCCCCAGCCCTGCACAGAGTGGACTTCGGGCTCCTGAGGTATCCGGAGGGTTTGCAAGCACTCTGGGTCGTGGGATAATAAGGTATGCTGGAAGCAGCTAGTCTGCAGTCCCAGTCTCCACTCCACAGAACCTGGGATTGAGGCAGTTATTTGAAGTCTCTGAGCCCAGGGTCCTCACTGTAAGAAGAGACAGCCTCCCTACGACCCAGTGATTGAGGATCCCAGAAGGATAAAGCCTCCTGCAGGGACCTGGCTCCCTGAGGTGTCCCCAGTCCCAGCCAGGAGACTGTTTCTAAGACACAAATCTGACCTTTTCTCTTCCCACCTCTTTGGGTGCCACAGGAAATCTGAGCCCTGTTGCCCTCACCCCCTCCCCATCCACTCATGCCAACCCAGTTACCACCACTCAAGAGACTCCCTACCCCACAGAGCTTTGTTCACACTACTACTTCCGCCTGGATAACTGCCCTAGTTTTTCAAGGAAGTGTTCCCTGACCTCCCAGCCAGGTGTGGTCTCTCTCTCTCAACCACTCGTGCTTTGTTACACCTCTGTCTATTTGTGTAATTATTGGATTATTGCTGGGCACTTCTCTGGGCCAGACACTTATGTTCTCATGGGAATACAGAGACTAGATTTATAGGCAGAAACTGAACTAGTTTCTGCCTATAAATCCCCCAGAGCTAAGTGGGGATGAGAAGAGGGAAGCAAGCTGAGGGAAGGAACCCAGGCGGAAGGGGACCCGTGTTGACAGCCACTGAGAAGGAGGAGGGGTGTGCTGGGCCAAGGGCACAGCCCTGGTCTGGCAGATGGCCACGTTCCACTGGCGCCCCACCAGACAGCCACACCTTCATTAACAGGAATCCTGGATTCAGTTCTGTTCAGTTTCTGGCCTGTCAGTTTATTGGGGGAATCTGGACCTTTCCTCTAGCTCCAAATCTGAAGTTTTAGAAAGGGTCTTGCGTCCTGGCCTGGGGGAGGAGACAAGCAGGCTGCTGGGGGTTTTCCTCAGTTTATAAAAGGTTCAAGCTGGATGTTCTCTTGCAGCCTTCGGATGCCGGGTGTGGGGATGTGGCCACCAAGTAACAGGTCACAGTAGAGAGGCTGCTGTGCTGAGGATGGCAGAGCAGGAAGGAAGGGCCTGGGTCTTGGCGATGTCATTGAGCCTCCAGATTGGTCAGTCCTGGAATCGCTCACCTCGGGACGCATGAGGTGTCACATGAGCTTTCAGCTGTTACTGTTTGAGTCGCCTGCAGCTGGCTCTTCTGTTGCAGCTTGACAGGCATTGTGGAGAGATCCTGCGTTAGTGTAACGACGTTACCCCAAAACTTAGTTGATC
>PVKY010001915.1:0-28605 GCA_004027775.1 Bradypus variegatus | reverse complement strand
CTGGATCTATACAATCAACCCTAAACATTCTGTAGTCCTTCAGCATCAAATGGCTGGTCTCTGCCCTTTTTCTATCTCCTGGTCGCCTGTATTGTCAGCTTTTAACTCCCAAAGTTTGTTCATTAATGTCTGATCATATTAGTGAAACCATACAGAATCTGTCCTTTTGTTTCTGGCTAACTTCACTCAGCATAATGTCTTTAGGACCATTTTTTGAAAAGAGTCTTTGGTATGAACCAGGTGTGGTCCTCCTCATTGATAGTTTCTAATGATTTAATCTTCTTTGCCTGGGCCATCTCTTCCTGTTTCTTTGTATGTTTTGTAAACTTTTACTGAAACCTGGACATTTTGATATTTTGATATGTTATCACTGCAATTTAGACTCTAAGGCATCTGTTCCTTAAGCTTGTATCCACCCAGTGTTATGACAGAACTTTCCTTGAATGCCAGGAGTTAACAAGAAGGAAGAGAAGGAAGAAGAGGAGAAAAGAAGAAGAGAAAGATAACCCCTTTCCCAATCTTTGCAGATTAACTTGTGGGAGTGCTCTGCTTCAGTGCTTCAGACTCATCCATATAAGGAGTCTAGAGAACAGCACCAGGCCAAAGCTTAGTGGTTTCCCTGATCCTTTCTAGGCATGCATCTTGTCTCAAACACATGCATGTGGTACTAGGAATTCCTCTGTTTACATAGTTCCAAATGTACCCTCTTCCCTAGGAAACAGTTTCTTCATGGTCTTTGGCCTTGCCATGTATGCCCCACAGCCAATAATCCCTTGCCTCAGGCAATGCAACTTGCCTGCTCTCCCACAGCATTCTATAGGAGAGTTATATGACCTGCTGTTCTGGTTTGCTAATGCTGACATTATACAAAATACCAGAAATGGATTGGCTTTTACAAAGTAGGGGGTTGGTGTTTGGTTACAAATTTCCCGTCTGAAGTCCATGAAAATGTCCAAATTAAGGCATCAACATGAGTATGCCTTCACCGAAGGAAGGCCAATGGCATCCAGAAAACCTCTGTAAGCTGGGGAGGCACATGGTTGCCATCTGCTGATCCCAGGTTGTGTTTTAGCTCCTCTCTCAGCTTTTGTGCATTCTTCAAAATGTTGCTCTTGTGGCATTTTGTCCTGTCTTAGCTTCTCCAGAGCAAACTCTGGGCTAGCATCTCTGAAGCACTAGCAAAAGTCTGCTTCCAATGGCCATCTCCAAAATGTCTCTCTCAGCTGCTCTGAGATCATTCTGTTTGTGAGCTCTTTTATAGGACTCCCATGATTACATCAAGACCCACCTTGAATGGGCGGTGTCTATATATCCATGAAAATAATTTAATCAAATGTTTTGTCCACAGTTGATTGAGTCACATCTCCATGGAAACCCTCAATCAAAAGATACCAACCTAATCAACACTAATATGTCTGCCCCCCAAGATTGCATTAAAGAATATGGCTTTTGGCAGAACATAATATATCCAAACTAGCACACATGCCTTTTACACACAGAGAAGTTCTGTAGTAGTGATTCCATCAGGCCACCACCAGACATATTGGGCCAGACATACATGCTCCCAATATGTACATGAGGTTTACCCTGCTTCCTCCAGAACTGGGACCAGAGATCCACACTGGGAGCAGGGGCTGCCTCCACTGAACCAGTGAGGGGTAGAGGAGGAGCCAGCTAGGGTGCCACAGGATTCTACCATTTTTAAGAAGTTTTTTTCTTGATTCAGCACTTACCGTGTTACTTTAGCCCTCTGACTGTTTTCTGAAGCTTTGAGAAAGATGTTTCTGCCAGTTCTTGCTAGTTGATCAAAGCTTCTGTCAGAGGAGCGAGGTGTGGGGATGGAGAAGTCCTGATGGGTCTCACTGCATCTTGATCCCAATTTGATCTTTGCAAGACTTTCTTTTAAGTTTTGTTATGTAGGACCTAAACTGCCTTTAGCCCAGGGTTCACTTTGTCTTCCTACTGAGGCAATACCCTTCTGAGTACTCTATTGGAATAAAAAGGCCCCTTTGTGTTAGAAGGTCTATTCTCCCTGGCAGAAACACAAACTGTGTGAACTCTGGATTGTTTGTTCAGGCAAGTTCTTTCTTTTGCCCCAGGTAGATTTTCTTTGTAGGCAAATGCTGATCTTTACTCAGCTGAAAACTTGAGGGAAATCCCCTCTTCAGATTTCTAGGGCTTTATTTCTGTGCAGTTCTCAACCCTCCATTATTTGTCCCATGAATTCTAGTCGCCTGGGTCTCCCCTAATTCTGAACTCTGTCTCTTCAACTCAGGAAGATGGCTTGGTTTTGTTTGGGTTCCCCTCCACATACCTGTACCATGGCCCGGGAAATTTCTCAGACCATAAGCTCAAGCAATCTTAAGGTTCACCTCGTAATTTATTTCCCTTCTCACCTCTACTGGTTCTTATTCATCTCCATCACTTTTTTTTCATGACTTTTAAATGTTAGAGCTCTCCAGTGATCAATCTTTGGACTTCTCCTTTTACTCTATACTTCTTCCCTGGTGAGTTCACCTAGGCCCACAGCTTGAATATCATCATTATATTCATGTTTCTTCAATTTGGGTCTCACTTCAGAGTTCCAGACTTATTTTTCCAATTGCCTACATAATCTTCCACTTTGATGTCTAATTGCCATCTTGAACTTACCAAAATATGCTCATCCTATATGTTAATGGCAACTTTTTTCTTCCGAATGCTCAGAATAAAGACATAGGTTTCATCTTGACCCCTTTGCTTTCTCTCACATCTCACCTTCCGTTTACCAGCAAGTCTTGGCCACTCAACCAAAACAGTTCCAAGAATTCAGCCCTTCTCACCACTCCCATTGCTACCACCCCAGTCCAAGCCACCATCGTCTCTAACCAGGCTTAATTTAATGGCTTCTAACTTCCCTACTTCTCTCCTTGCCTATGGAGAGTCTACTTTCAACATAGCACCCAATTTACCCTGTTGGGTCCTAAGTTATAGCACATCATTCCTCTGCTCAAAATCCTCCAAATGCTTCCCAGTTAACTCAGAATAAAAGCCTACTACATCCTTACAATGACCTACAGGACCCAAGCCTTCACTGCTCTGACTTCCTGACACTCTCCTCTAGTTACTCTGGCCTCCTCATTGTTTCTCGACCATTTCACACTTCCTAAGCCTTCACACTTGATGGCCCCTCTGTCTGAAATTCTTTTGCTCCAGAAAGCCACACAGTCAGTTCCCTAATTTCTTCAGGCCATTATTCAAATGTCAATTTTTCAGTTAGACCTTCTCTGGCTACTTTATCTAAAATTGCATTGCCCCTCACACTTCTAATCCCCCATTCCTGCTCTGTTTTCTCCTTAGCACTTATCACTAAATAACTACTTATCTTACTTAGTTTATCTTGATTATTGTCTCTCTTCCCCAAAGAATGTAACCTACAGGAGGAGAGGGACTTCGTATTGATCACTGCTCTATCTCCAGAAACTAGAACAGTGCCTGGCCTATAGAATTGTTGGGTTAATCTTTGTTGAATAGAGGAGTGAATGGGGTTGTTGTAAGGATTAAGAGCATTATATGTGAAACAGTTAGAGCAATACTTGGCATATAATAAGTACATATGTTACATAGTAATTATACATGTAAGTTTATGTCATCATATGACTAATTGAAGAGTCAAAGCCAGGCTTACTGACTCCCTAATGCTCTTTCTACCAACACCAGCTCACAGGTATTGAAAATGAATATTACCAGGCAGTATACCAAATGCTTCACATATATTTCCTCATTTAATGCTCAATATTCTTATGAGGAAGATACTATTAATTATCCCCATCTTATAAATGAGGAAAGTGGTAGTTAGAGAGGTTAAGTGAATTGCCCAAATTCACACTACTAGTAAATGGTAGCTCATGCAGAATGACTCCAGAACCCTCCCTATATCCTATTTGTCACTGCCATTTCATCATAGCAGTTTGCATCATTGAGGGAACTGGCTGCTACTCCTAAGCAGACGGATGCATCAATCCAGCAAGTATTTATTGAACATCTATGTGCTAGTCATGGTGCTGAAAGCTGAGGATGTAGATGTGAAAGACACAGTTGCTGTCCTCAAGGACCTCTTGCAGAAGTTGTTCCAACAAAAGTGGGGTAACTGTCAACATGGCAGTTATAGAAGGGATTGACTCAGGCATAATGTGGCTGGCTAGTCAGGGGCCAGGCAGCTAGTCACTCTGTGCTGGGATTTCTGAAGAAACTTTTCAATGAAGTGACTATTTGCAGACATGTGTATAGGGTTCAGGAACTAACAAGAATTTTGATGCACCCAAGGACTAATAGAAGCTGGAAGGTATTTCCACCTATGCCTTAAACCCGTGGGCACCTGATAAAGTGCTGGAGCCTAGGAAAAGAGGTTCTCAAAGAGACAAAATTTCTAGAACAAGACACTGCCAGAAGTGGGACAAAGAAGTGTCTCCAGAAACAATATCCCCCCACGTGTCTCTCCTTAGGTGGTTCAATTTTTTGCAGTGTCGCTGGGTTCTCCAAACTCAAATGGAAGCCAGAAGGCAAGAGACTGCAGGCGATGCAGTTTACAGAGGAAATTATTCCATCCATAAAGGTCAGAGGGGATGGAGGGTAGAGAAAAGAGGAGAGCAGCTAGCAGGACAGAGGAGGGTGGAATCGATCTGGAGGAACAAATGGGAGATAACCAGCACAGTAGGCCTGAGTATTCCTTAAGCCCCCCCTCCACCCAACCCCCACTCCCCCTTTTTTAATTAAAAAAAGCAACGTCTCTCCCTGGGGTTCTGTAAAAATGAAAGGTTATGAATTGAATTTCAACTGATGGGATTTGGAGGAGAGGGTGAAGGTGAATGAGAAATCTGGCCCTGGCCTTCTCACTATCTTTACCCGCCGCAGCGCTCACCTCGTGCGCCCCTGTGCGCGCCACCCCCTTTCCCAGCCCTGGCGCCCCGACCAAGCACCGCGACTCGGAGCCTCCCTCCTGCGCGGATGACCAAGGGAGGCTAAACACTGGATCTCCAAGAAGAGGCGAGACCGGGGCACGCGTCCCACTCCGCCAGGGCACTGGTGCCTTTCAGGTCCGCCCATCCCTGCTCCGCGCTCTGGGTCCCGGAGACCATTCAGAACGTCTGGCGGCCGGACAAGCCGGGCTTTCCATGTGGGTAGAGGCGAAGTTGTTCAGGTGGCATGGATCCAAAGCGGGGCCTTCTTCTTCGCCTCTGGGTCCATCTACCGCCCCTTCCCACCCCCGACCCAGAAAAGGATACGCACACAAGAACTTTTGCCACACTATTAATATATTCGCGTTTCCTCCCCTTTCCCAATGGGCTACCAGCTGCAGAACTCTTGAATAGAAAGCTTAATTGTGCTTTGTCATGCAGAGTACCTCGATTTTCTATAGAAGGTTACAAAGGGCCATTTGAAGTATTTCTTTCTCGCCTAATAGTGAACCATTTGCATAGGGCACCTCTGAGCCTGCCAGACCCAGGTAGCTGCGCCGAAGCTCCGGGGGCCCCTGAGTAACAAAACTCAGTGCAGTTTCCAAGGGGCGCCCTACCCCGCCTCCGCGTCGGCATCCCGACTTTTCTCTCTATTCCCTCGGGTCACGGCCAGCGGGGGGCAGTTAATTTAAAGAACCCGAGGACGCCTGAGGCCTGCGGGCCGCGGTGACCCAGACCGTCCGGCTGAACTCTGCGGTCCCCTCTAACCTCGGCTGGGATCTGCTCTAGCCCGGGCGTCCCCAGCCCCAGTGGGTGTTTTCCAGCTACTACCTGCCGGTAACCCACGCGGAGCCCTCAACCCACTTGCCTCCCGCGCAAGGACCAAGGGAGGTGCTGAAGCAATTGGAAGCTGATTATGACTCGGATGCGTCACTGTTAGTTCCCCCTGGTTGATTGGCAGGGCTGCCTTCAGAATATCTTTTCTTGTTGCTTGTTTTGACAGTTCAAATCCAGGTCTGTGTGACATATAAAGCTAATAAAATTCTAATTTCATTGTTAATCTTATTTCATTGCAGTATAGGTTTTTACCCTCACACCTGCATGGCAGGGTGTAATTCCATTAATAAAAAAAAATCAACATATTCATTGCATGTCTTTTCCCTGAAGATATATTGTGAGCAGTGTGAGTTGAAAAACAGCCATTTATTCCCACCGTGAATGAGCCTGCATGGGGCGGGAGCTTCACCTGCCCCTCAGTCAATTAGGAATGTATCGAAAAGTCTAGCAGAAAACGAGTTAAATTAACCGTTCGCTAATTTCCTTGTGTCCCTCCTACATAATCCCCCCTTTTCAGCTTGCCCCAGAAATTACCACATGTTGCAAGGTTCAAATAGTGCCTAATGAAACAGTGGCTAAACGCTTCTCGCTCCAGCGCCACCGTCGGGAGAGCCCTTTCGCCAGCCTTCAAAGCCTACGCCCCCACCCCCCGCCCCGCGCCCCATGTCCCCCATTCGCAGCCCCATATTCGAAAGAGAAAAGTTTCTCTGACAGGAAAAAAGTAAGCTGTCAATAACTGTCTGTCCAGCCGGTGAAACCACTCGCTGCCGGTACACTTCCTGACACCAACTTCTTAGGGGGATTCAGAAATGCCGGGGACCTGGGTGGGGGCCGCGGCGTGGGCAGCCTCGGCTGATTGCCCCCACACACACACACACCAGAGAGGTGGGGTTCTGGGTTAGGAGGGTTGAGTCAGAGATGGGGGGATTGGAGGAGGATGGGGAGATCCGCCCGAATAACAAAAGACAGAGGGGGGGTGGGGGGAGGGAGAGAGACGACCGAGGCAGTGACCGAAAGAAAAAGATAGAGACCGAGAAAATCAGGCCGAGAGAGACCGAGGGGGGAGCAGAGACAGAAAGACAGACAAAGGAGAGACAAGAACACGGGCTAAGTCTCACTCTCTCTCCCGAGTTAAAACCACGTGCCTGACCCAGGCAACTCATCAGCTCCTCGGCAAAGGCGTTTTGAAGTCTTGAGATGCAAGACCCTAATAATTAATCATGGTCATTAATTAATTAAGGAGGAAAGGGGGGAGGTGGCTCGCTGCTGCTTGACCCCAAACAATTTAAATTAGGCCTTGTGAAAGAAAGTGGACTCCAAAAGCATGCCCCCTCCACCCCTTCCCATTCTTTCTCTTTCATGCTCTCAAAAATTTCCATTATAATCCTTGGAGGTCTGGGGCAGCAGAGCTACGCATCCCTCTTGAGCCTTTCCAGGCAAACTGAGGCCAAGGTAGCTTCAGCTCCTTAGGGCCGGCTGCCGCCCACGGGTAGGGGGCTTTTTTCCTACCATCAGCAGTTCCCACCTGCCTTTTTTTTCTCTGCACCTGCTGCGCGTTGTTTTTTTCTTCTTGAACTTTAGAAATCAAGTAGTTGTCTAAGAATTAGAGGTGCTGCAGTGCTCATGGGCTAAATATTGCTACATTCTCTCTGCCTCCTTTGCCCAAGCTCTCTGTCTTTCCTTTTTCCTCTTTCTCGCTAGAGACTTGAGTCCCTTATTTGAAATGTGCAGCTAATACAAAGTCATCAAAGCACTATGGTTCTTGTCTTAAAGTGACAGCCTGCTTTATGGGGCTGCTTGAAATACGCCCCCTGCTTTTCAATGTCTCTCTATCCATCTTTGTCTGTGCTTCAGAAAAGCAGACAATATAAAGCCCAGCCTGGCGAGCTCCCCACGCTCAGGCCTGGGCAGTGCCAACCTCCGCCTTTAAGCAGATTGAAATTGTCACTGCTTCATTAATCTGAAACTAGTTACTTTCCTAAGCACACAGCACACACTTCCGATCTGTCAGGATTCACTCACAGGAGCCCCTGGAACTTTCCTGGGTTTGAGATTTGGAAGGCTTGTACAAAGGTACAAGCATTCAGGAAAACGTAGGGCTCAGCTTGAAGAAACCCAATGCCCAGTACAAAATACAGGCATTGACATAGGTATATTAAGGGAGTACAACACACTATTTTCAGAGACAATTGGATGCCCAGAATTTTGGAGGGTGTACTTGAAAATCTGGGTCCAACTATATGAACAGACAAGGATATGTACCTTCACATAGAGTATCTTTAGGGACTGTGGGGTCTCACAGGCTCTGGATTTTCCTTCCCCAAACAGAAGAAACTTGCCTCCAAATACAAGACAGGATTTGTTTTTCCATCTGGTTTAACTCTTTTCCTAAGAGAACTCTTTAAGATTCTGTCCCATCTTTGACACCTCCCTCCCCAGTTTTATACTATGCTATCCACTCCAAATGCTAAGGGCTGTAAGCCTATGGGTCCTTGTGGAACTTCTCATCTTCTGTAAGCCAAGCTGCCTCTTTTCTTCATACCTCTACCATTAACAAAAGAAGATACAAAAGAGTTCTCTACTTGTAACATTTCCAGCTGGCTTAAAATAGCAAGTTTTTTGGATTCCATTCTACCTAATTTAGGGAAGAAACGTGAGCATTTTTTTTTTCAAAGAAGCTCAATTCTCAGTAATGTTAGCCTAAAGATTTATAAAATAGATTTATATTAAATTATGTTAATAGAAGCCTAGTAAATGCACCATTTAATTGCATGGAAAAAATGTTCCCTTTTAAAAGGTCTGTCACCTTAACAGGTACATTCAAAGATTCCCTGTGAATAATGAAAATAGGAACAATTGCTTTGATGCACTGAGCTGTATTCATCGTCTAGGACAGCTTTCGGCTGTTTGGAGACGATGGGAGGAGCTCCTTTTAAAGGAGTGATTGCTCCTTTAAACCCAATTTCCTCTAGCAAATAGGTTCTATCCGAAGTGTCATTCTCCTCCCCTCCCCTCACATCCTGAAGGCTGGGCCAGGGATATAGCCCCAGAGTCCTCTACACTTCAGCTGGTTTCTGCTCCTCCCCACCCCAATTCCCCACCCTCACCCCAATGCAATCTTCCAAGGAGTGCCACGGAAAAGTGAGTGGAACCTGCAGGAAAAGTAAAAGCAAAAAGCCCTGACCCTTCTCCCTCCACATACATGACCACCATCAACAGCTCACATACACACTCTCCCTCTTTCTCTCTCTCTCTGTCACACACATGCATACACTCATACACATACACGCATGTACACACACGGAGACCCTTTTGCCCCCTGGGATCACTTTCTGACAATTTTCTGATGACAATTAGAGTGGGCCTAGCATAATGCATTTCTGAACCTGATCAGATATAACTGGGGAATGGAGAGGGAGGCTAGGGAGGAGGAGGTCAGAAATCAGACTTCACATTCCCAAGTTTTTGTTTCTCCTAAAATTCATGGATATCCTTGGGGGGCAAGGGGGGGAGGAAGAAACAGACACTGAGCTATGACGACCACTTCAGACCACTTGAGAATAAGGACCCCAAGGTGGGGGTGGTTCTCCCAAGTACATATTGCCTAGGCCCCTTGGCAACCCAGAAATGTACTGCTAGGTCCCTTCTTTCCCTAGCATGGTTTACAATGGAGAAACTTTGGCCTTGAGCTTGTCTTGGTCACTGAGTGGGAGGGTGAAGGGGAAAGGCTTCTGTTCCTCCTCTTCACTCTGAATATCTGGGCTGGGCCAGGGCACAGGGTCAAGATGCTACCCTTCCTGCACTCCCTTTCCCCTAGCTCTTTTCCTATTGAAAGCTGATACAGGACTTGTTCTGGAAGAGGTCAGCTCAAACATACTAATGGCAGCTGTGCTTAACTCTTTTCTCCAAGAGGAACAAGATCTCGACTCCTAACTCACTTTCATTGCCTTTCTGTCTTTCCACAAAGTGTGTGTAGACAGCTGCCCCCTAAGAGGCTGTATTTTTGGGAAAAGAGTTTTGTTTCTATTTTTCAAGGGAGAGCATTTCAAAAGGCTGTTATCCAGAGCTTCCCATGTAGAGAAATGGCCAAGCGTGATCCCATGTGTCTTAGACATTCCTCTTCAATAAATTCAGGGAAACATCACTTAGAGTAGTTGATCCGAGTTTTTGTATCTGTGTGTTGGTTAGGTGTTCTTAACCTAAGGAAAAACTGTATCTCTTTAAAGTCAGTTAGATTTGTAAAAGCTTATTCTGATTTGCAACCTTCAAAACATCAACTGACTGGGAAGAGGGGACAAAGAGAGAGAGGGTGTAAAATCTACCCTAGTAGATTAGGAGACATCACACCCCGCTTAAAAAATGACAAAAATGTCCACTCAGTAACGAATGTCCTGGAACCCAATAGGGGGACATGCCTGGGAACCCTGGAAAACCTTTCTACAGAAAATGCCCAACATCTAGGATTGGTGTCCTTGCTTTATGTGACCTGAATCTTTTTGTCTCTGGTCATTAGCCATTTGTCTCTGGGCATAAGCCATTGTTTATCTCCCTTTCCCCTGGGGAATCTCCTCCAAGACTAGAAGGAGAGGGTCTGAGATCATACAAGCAACCCAAAACCAGCCAAGAAGGGCTGGCGCCGCACCTTGTCTTGACCTGGCCCTGGAATTGGGCGCACCGCGCAGCCTAGGATGTGGCAGGTGCGTGGCTCCGTGCTCCGCGTGCGGGAGCGGGAAAAGAGGAGCCCCGCGATGCAGAGATGCTGGAGGCCGGGCCAGCCATGCACGTGGGGGAGAGCCAAGCCCGAGAGAAGGACGGCAGAGGGGTTGGGCCGAGTGTGGATGGGAGGGGTACCGAGGGGGTCTGTCCACATCCCAGATGAGTCTTCGCTTTGGGCAGGAGCACAGAGAGCTGCAGCAGGGGCTCTTTGTCCTTCTTGTTATTTCCTCCCAAGGAATTATTTTCCTTAGATGCCTGTTCTTTCTGCCTGGAAACTCCCTTCCTCCCACCCCAGTTCTTGTGCGCAGAGAGGCCTGTTTGTTGGGAAGGAGAGAGTCGGAATCTTTGGGAAAGGCAGCGGGTGAGAGCTTCCTCTCCTCGCGGCTGGCAGGGCGAGGGGCCCGGGTCTCTGCGCATGAGAGACGGGAGGCAAGAATTGAGGAGGCTTGCAGCCTTCCTGGTCCGGGCAGAAGCCGGATGCCGGTGACCACTGCGCAGGACCAGGCGCCACTCGCTACACAAAACGGCGGCAGCTCACAGTTCAGCACAACACCGTTTTGTCCCTCCTCCCTCCCGCCTACTGAAGTGGGAGTTGGCGGGCGGGTGCCTGAAAGGAGGAATTTACTTCCACCGAGCCTCTGGTGTGTATGAGAGAGAAACACACGCATGAGGGACAGACAAACAGACCTTGAGCAGGGAACACTATGGTCATATCCTCCCTCCTTTCTCCTCCTTCCCAAACTAGCTAACTGCCCTCAGTTTTAGAGCCCCAGCTACACCTGGTGAGGTTTGGGGGCTACTTAGCGCGGGAAGCCCTTTTTCAGTTTGGACAGACGGGGTAAAAAGTGAATGAGAACTAAAGAAGTTGCATATGTATGTTGTAAACAGTTCCTGTGGCTTGAAACTGGTGGCATCTTTATGCAAAGTACTCAGAAATAACACCAATAGGTGTTACTGGGACCCAACTTGCAGGAAATGAGATCTCCCAGTTTCCATGTTTCCAGAATCTTCATCTTCTTCTCTCCCTGAGATGACGGGCCCCGGCTGCACTGAGGAGGGAGCCAGAAGTTTTCTCCAGAACCCGACCTGCTGGAATTACCTCTGCTAAGTGATTTGAAAAGAGGGACTAGAAGGGAGCAAATGTATGTTAGTTTGGGAGGGCAGAAGAAAACCCCAACTCTTCAAAGGCACCTCTGTGCTATTTTAGAAAAGTGAGAATGTAAATCTTTGTACAGAATAATTCCTTGTCCCTGACTGTTTGCTTTCTCAGCATTGAGGGAAACCAGCTAATTCCCCACTTATACTAACAACCAGGAATACTTTGTATCAAGTCACTTGCAGCATCACTTGTATAACTTTCTATGTGTTTGCTTCCAGCCTATTTATAGCTTTTCTTAAAACTATTCTGACTATGCAAATCCCTTCACATAATATAGGTCTTAATACTGAAAGAGATGAGGAAGAAGAAGGAAGGGGTAAACCTCCACAGAAAACAAATACAAAGTAACAGATTTTCACCCTTCCTTGTTAAATAAGTTAAAAGGTTTGCTGGTCATTTATTATCAGTGCCACTCTAAATGGAATGATTTGCCCTATCAACTGTCAGGAGGTTACCTATTTTGAGGGTGGGAGGGGTACTACCTGGTAGGTGGCATCATGACCGATGTATCTTCTTGGTAGAAGTTTCTGTAGAAAACATATAGGGCTACAAACTCCCTCATCCAAGAGACCCACATCACCAAGTTTTATCAATATTTTCCTGTATGTCCTCAGACACTTTTTCCTCACTGTCTACACCTTTCTATAGACATGGGGGTGGGGTGGGGGTGGGGAAGACTGGTAGAGCAAATACCACAAATTTAAAATCTTGATTTTGTTTCATTTATTTAAATAAATATAAATATAAATTTTATATAAAACTATTCACAGAGAGACTTCCAGCGACTAGGTTTGAAACTCTCCCCAGGCAAATTTTCAGAAAGCAAGACCTACAGGGTTTAATTTTCTAAATGATTTGCAACTTCAAAACTTCCATTTAAAGAAACAACAACAGAAAGTAATCAAGAAACCCCATGTTCTTATCGGGTTCTGAAAGACAGTAGGGAGGGGGAAAAGACATGGGCTTTCACGACCCCCCCCCCGCTCCCACTCAGTGTTAACTCAAAGCAACCCTGTTTGTTTGTTTGTTTGTTTCTGCTATACGCTGAGACTGAATTGAATTCTAGATTATTTACATTTTTTAAAAAAGATCTGTAACTGAGAGTGAAGCCCCAAACAAACAGGCCAAGAAGGGGTCCGGAAGGGTCAGGCCAGGCACCTATTTCCCAGGACTGCTCCGCTGGGTTTTTCACTAGATGGGACGGCGGCGATGGGCGAGGGTTTTGGGCCTCTGGGCGTCCGCCGCTGTGGCGTTGCGGGTGCTGCCGGGAGCGGGTGGTGCGAGGGGGACCGCCCTCCCTCATAAGGGGGAAATCTCCTTGTCTTCGTTGGCCGAAGCCGGCGACAAGGAGTCCTCGTCCTCGGAGCGCGCGTAGTGAGCCTGGCTGCCAACGCACTTGCAGCCCGCGTGACTGTGTCTCTGCGTGCCCTTCCCCTCCTTCTTGTGCTTCACCCGGCGGTTCTGAAACCAGATTTTCACCTGCTTCTCCGACAGGTTCAGGTAAGTGGCAATTTCGATCCTCCGGAGTCGGGACAGGTACATGTTGGAAGAGAATTCCCGCTCCAGTTCCAGGAGCTGAGTGCTGGTGAATGCCGTCCTCATCCTTTTGCCATTGGGCACCTGGCTGGCGTCCGAGCCACCTGTGGACCGGCCGAGAGAGAGCAGAGAGATAAGACTGGAGCGAGGCGCCCCCAGCCCAAGTGCCACCCCTTGGAAAGGACCCCTTGGAAAGGACCCCTTGGAAAGGACCCACCTGCGGAAGCCCAACCAAAGCACTGTATCCATCCCTCACCCTTTCCCATTTCCTGGCGGTCGTAGCTTAGCGAGGGAAGAAAGAGACGCGCAAAACAAGGACTTTGATGCGCTGCAGATAAAGTTGGGGGACTGGGAGCAGGGGCGTGGTGGGCTTTATGCACAGTGGGGTCGTCTCCCTTCAAGCCCAGCCGAGAGGCTGGATGCTTTAGCCAAAATCATGAAAACAGTTTACTAAGCTCTGACGCGAGGATGCTACACTTAGCATCTAACAAACCCATCCTGAACCTCAGCGGGTTAACCTTGCGCTTCTCCGCGGTCAAGTTTGAAGTCCCAAAGGCCCGGAGATACGCCAGACTTGGGCACCGAGTACCGAGCGTGAAGCGCACAAAGCTGAGGGGAGAGGTTAGCAAGCTAACTGCCACCTTCCATAGAACTTCTGGGAAAACCTCCAAAGTTCAGCTAAAAGCCCCTCCTCCCTTGCCACCGCACCTTCCCCCGGGGCTCCCACTTCCTCCTCTGGAGGCTGGAAGTTTGCTCCCGGGAGCCGCAGAAGGCGCGGAGCGCAGGTACCCCAAGATCCCGCCCTACCCATGGTGAGGCAGTGAAATCTTCGCGGGTCCGCCACGTTGTAGGTGGTGGCTGTGCAGACAGGCGCGTGGTGCTGTGGGTGCCCCAAGGCCGCCGCCGCTGCGGTCGCCGAGCCCGGCTGCTGGGGCTGGTGGTGATGGTGGTGATGATGCGCGTGGCTCACCCGCGGGCAAAACTGCGCGTCCCCAGGACCCGAAGAGAATTGGCCCTTGAGCAGGGGCAGGGCCGCCGCGCCCCCAGCAACTCCGCCGCCCGCAGCCCCAGCACCCCCGGCTCCTACGCTGCCGCTGCCCGCGCCAGCGGGCCCGCGAGCTGTGTGCAGGTGCGAAGTGACGCAGAGAGGGCACACGCAGAACGCGCCACTCTTGCGGGATGGGCAGCCGGGCCCCGACATGGACATCACCAAAGGGGACGGCATGCCCAGCGGGATGAGGAAATCCGGCCCCGGGTGCGGCTCGGGCAGCGAAGGCGCGGGCCTCGAGGAGTCCTTGATGATGAGCGAGTCGACATAGAAGGAGCGCGACATGGCGGGAGGGGTGGGTGACCGGAGAGCTGGGCCGGCCGCGGTGCCCCCTCCCCTCTCCCGATTTGAGCTCTACCCCGGGCGCGGCGCAGACCTCGCGGTCAAGCCCGTAGGGGCGCGGAGGTGCAGGCTTCTGGGTTGCGAACAAAGGGGTCCCCGGAGAGGGTTGGTCCTCACGTCCCCCTCCCGGCGCCCCGGCTCTGCGATTTTATAGCCCCCACCCCGGCACGTGATGCTGCGGAGTACCGCTCAGCTCAGGCTCCTCTGCAGCTCCCCACCCTCGGGATAGGCTGCCCGAGTCACAACAGAAGCGGCGAGGAGGGGCGGGCGCGCGGCAGGGAAGAACGCGGGGGAGGGGGAGGGGGGAGACTTTGCAAAGTACAGGTTTTGTTAATTTCTCCAGGAGGCCGTCCTCCTCTTCTTTCTCCACGCTTTCCTGAGAAATCACAGCACTGCTTCCTCCGTTCCACCTTCTCCCTAGCTTGAGCCCCCGCCCAACTCTTTCCCCCTCCCGGCCGCAGAGTGAACCAGGTGGGGATATTGAGGCCTTTTTAGTGGGAATGCCCAGGGTTCCCGACTCCTTGGTGCCAGCAGTGGCTACGGCACAGTGAAGTGCTAGGCCCTTTGCTCAGAACAGGATTCTGTGAGCCATGCTGCCCAGTCCCGGAGCAGGGTGAGGACCACGATCACCCTCTGCCCCCTCCCCGTTTGCAGCTTTTGGACGTGGCTAAGGTCATGCAGATGGTTAGACCATGACGGATCAGGCGTTAACAGTAAGGTCTCTCAGCTAAGAAGCCGCCAAGGTTTTCACCCTGATGCGTACAAATGTCTAAAATGCCTTTGGACTTGGGACCCCCTGGGATCACTCACACCAACAACCCTTTCTTGTGTCCCTTGCCACCAGCATCTTCCCCTTTGGCAGAGAGGGTCGTTGAAGGGGTCATCCTTTCTTTCTCCAAGTGACTTTACTCCACTATTTCCAGGTCAACCCTACAAACTCCATCCCAAGGATTTTGGAGAGAGGATCTGGATCTCCTGCACTCCTGGAGAAGGGCGAGGGTTGGGGAAGGCCTTTAGGCTGCATCATGCGATCTCCCAACCCCTCACCGGTTTACGGATCCTGGGCAGCTGGCAAGGGTAACCGGGAAGCATTTAATGTACCATTAAAGCCCAAAACGAATGAATGCGATTGGGAAACCCTCAGAATCCTGGCCCGGAACTGGAGAAGTGGCTTGACAAAGGAAATCTCTCAGGATGGTGCAGGATCTACAGAGAGCCCTGGATTTAAGCAGAGACAGAGCACCAGAACGAAGACTCGTGCTGCCCATAGCCATGCAGGAAACGGTACATGCCCAGGTCGGGGCTTGCTCTTTCAGGAAGGCAAGGAGACAGAGGTGGCACCTTTCTTTCTTCCTCTCCCCCTGTAGAAATTGGGCTGCAGTAGGGAGGCTGAGCAACAGCTACAAGTTGGGTCCTTTTCCCAAAACAGCTAACTCTGGGCCTTAGTTCATGACAACGCTAAGAAACTCGGGCACAGGATTCACTTGAGGGAACCCAGTACCCGAAGTCAGAAGAGCACCAGCTTTCTGACTGGAGGGATGGTTCTGTCTGTCCTCTGTCTCTGTAACCGTTTCCCTCGCCTGCTAGAGAAGTGTAATTGGGTTGTAGGGACGCCCAGCTCTGGGGAGCCCAGGATTTATGGATGGCAATTAAAGTTTTATGAATTGCAGCTGAGGCTGGTTATTGAGCTATTTGAATGTGATTAGAATTCAATTAGAAAGCGGTTAGTGGACGGTGGGTCTCCAGAGTGTAAACAGACAGCTATTCCAGAAATGTGCTAATCCAACATCTTGTGACAACAATTAAGGAGTCTCAGGGCTTAATGCGGGGCAGCTCGGCTGTAACTACTTTTGTACCACAAGGTTTGCCGACGCAGCCATCGCAGACGCTCACCCTCACCCAGGTCCCTTGCTCATGACCGAGAATCAAGGCAGTCGCCGGAATCATATCAGCCGGGAGAAGAGACTAGGAGCTCAGCGATTCAGAGTGCTTAATGGCAAGGCTTATTTACAGGCCTAAATTGTCCAAATAGGTGACACGATTTACCCATTCACTTTGCAAGAGTATTTTTATTTATTTATTTATTGGTTTGTTTGTTTGTTTGTTTGTTTTTGGTCTCTTTGAAGCTAATCGTTATTCTCTCCCTCCCACCCCTAACTCCGGGTTAGAGTACTCCAAGGTCTAGGGCTCACGGGTTGGGTCACAATGTTCCCAGTGGTTCTGGGTGTGCTCACAGGGAGAACTCCTTTGCTAACGTGCAAAGGACATCAGCATGGCCGGGAATCCTCAACGGAGTTTTGGTCGCTCTCTGTATTTTGTTTTAGAGAATTCTAATTACGCAGGACGCTTGAGCATCTAATCCAATTTGTGTCTGACTCTGGAAGCATTCTGTTCAAATACCAAGGAATTCTGAGAAAGGTGAGAGGCCCACAAGGCAGCTTACGGCTGCAGGGCAGGGAGGGGGGCGCAGAGCCTTCGCCCCCGCTGAAGCCAAAAGCAGGACAGTGTCTGAGAAGTTTGTCTGTTAGGGTACTTGAGCCCACCGAGAGCCAGTATTTTGGGGTCAAGTCCCGCGTGGACTCGTCTGCTCTCCAGTTCTCTTTGGATCTCTCAGTGTCTCTCTTTTCTCGAATCCAGCTCCCACTTTCAGAAGCCGGCCCCACTTGCGGAGCGAGGCCCCAGCCTGCGAGAAGGAAGCCGCCTCTTCCAAGGCCTTGGGCAGCACGGCGACCAGCCCTGCCCACTCCCACCCTTCCCCAGGGTAGTGGCCTCGCGAATCCGCTGGAAGCAGAAGGGAACTCGGAACTCAGCCCCCTTTTCCTGAGAGCTAGCCGACCGTCGGCGTGTGCCCACCGTCCCCGCGTTGCTGCACAATTTTATTTCTCAGTGATTCTGTCTGATAAAATTTCATCGTCCATTAAGTAATCCCTGAAATGAGAGCTCTTATGAGCCTATAATGAGCTCTAATTGCCACGACTCGGGAAGCCACGTGGAAGGTTTTATTCGGTATTAAGCAGTCGGGTACAGAGTACAGTCTGTTACCTAAGCCATTACTTTCATAATTGAAGGAGAAAATTAGTTCTTTTAAGGGGTGGGGTGGGGGTGGAATCCTTTGATTCCCTCCATCTTGCTAGGAATGACAGAGGATGGTTTTGTCTGCCGTGAGTGCAAGACAGCGTCACAAATTCTAAGGTAAATTTGTACCGCCGCCACCCTCCTGCTGCCCGGGGCACCCCAGTCTTACCCTCAACTTTGGAAAAAAGTCAAAGCAGTTTTAAAAAGAACAGCAGAGGCAACGTCTTCTTGCCTCTAGAGTTCCAGCTTGAGCTTGGGTGAGCAGTTTCCTTCCAGCTCAACCCTGAGATTTGAGTTTTTGGTTCTAGCTTTCAAAAACTCTTCCAGGATCCCCCCACCCCAGGCCGCACCTGAACTGAACCCCACATTCCCCTCTCACTTCTCTTTCTTCCTGTTTCCTTTCACCAGCAAAAGTCAGTGAAAGTAAAGGGCGGGGACTTAGCTGGGTTTATTCAGCAGGCCCCAGAGTTCTGACCCATTGCTGGATTTAGCGGTTTTTCCGGCGGTAACTCCCACTTTGCGCCCCCCCTATTTGTCCCCCAAAGCGTCTCCCTCCACCCTGGCCCTCTTTTCTCTCAGCTTCAGCGTTTGCCCACAAGGTTTTCCTGCTTGAAACGGAGGCCGCGAGCAGGGCGGGACAGCCGGGGTGTTGGCGGGGCCGCCTCGGATTTATTTGCTCCTCTTACATTGATTTCATATTAGTTTCCAAAGCGATGAATGATCTCAAAGCTGGGTTTTGTTAGCCGAACACAAACAGGAGACAGGACTTACTTGCCCCCAGCTCCCTTTAATGAGGTCATTATCAAAGCGTGAACAAGTCTATGAATGTTTTATTGAAAGCGCATCGTTAACTTGTATCCATCCTTTTCTCCAAGTGGCATTGTGATATTGCTGTCTGTGGCACATCTTACCCGATATATCCCGAGATTTCCCCATTCTCTGTAACCAGGCAACCCTTTCTGAATACCCAAAAATTGAAAAGAACCGCTTAGTCTTCAAGAAAGTCCTCAATAATAGTGGAAAAGAACAAAGATCCAGGAGACAACAAAATGCCACAGGGGTGACTTTTCATGAGCAATTATCTCTCATTAATCAGAAGAACAGCTGCAATATTAATTTTCTCTCTTTCTTCCTCTCTTTTCACAGTCCCCAACATTTGAATAATCATAAATTTTGATTTTATGAAGGAGTCACATTTCCAGGGGCTAGAGGAAAGCAGTTACATAGGTGAAGACAAGAAGAAAACGTTCTCATTTTAGTTTTTGTTTGGTTAAAGCTGCCAACAAAGCAAAAAGAAAAAAAAATAAAACAAGAGGAAAATGCTAGAGAAAAATGCTCCCCCCGCCCCTTCTTCTTGTAGTTGGCGGCTGGGAATAGGACTTTTTTTTCCCGTGCCCCCTCCTCACAATCCCTCCTCCCTTTTTCCCCCCCTGCCCAGACCCATTCCCCAGTTTTGCTCTGAGCTGGGTGGAGGGAAATGTCCCTGGCGTCTGGCGTGGGAGTTTCAGCCGGGTTTCTGCCAGTTTAACTTGCAAACGTGAAGCCAAGCGTTGTCGAACTGACCAAAGAGACACTCTTTGGGCGTTACTTTCATTGTGGCCATCAAAAGCCCCCGGCCTTGGATGAACTGAGTCGGGCATTCAGCAGAAATGGGGCGCTCGCTCTCTTTTCAGGCGCCGGCGAGGCGATTGTTCACAGGATGTGTAGCCAGGGTGGAAAACGAGGGTCCCCAGATCAGGCTGTAACCTGCAAACGAGCCTGAGGGAGTTAAAAGAATCTCATTAAAGCCGGGGCTGCAATTAGCAAATATGCACTCACAGAGACCCGAAGCTCCTCTTGAAAAGCCGTGGGTCGGTCAGCCCCCACATTCCTGCTCTGGCTGAATGATGGGGGGCTCAGGCACCCGGCAGTCCCTGCGGCTGCTGCAATATTGTTACTTGAAACGTAAGGCCAGGCGAGGCGTAGAGGGTCTCTAAGCAGGTTACGCAGGTTATAGACCCAGTGTTCACCCACCATCAAATAGTGATCTGGCTTCCCCCTCGTGTTTATTCAAAAGGGGATGGGCCTTTGAGAAACTCGAATTCTCTTTTCTGCTCATTGCAGGCTCGAGAGTTCAATTGCGCCACGGGAGATGAATGTGAGGCAGGCTGCTGGGGAGAGGATTGAGGAGTTTTGGTTCAGAATTTCAGGAATGGCCCAGTCTCCGAGCCCTTGAAGCAGAGTTTTGAGGGCACCGAATCCTGCCCACACAGTCCCTCTGCTCCCCGCTTCATTTTAGTTAATACTCGTCCACCCCCAAATCCTCAAGCCTAGCAAAGCATCCCTCCCCCATCCTCGAAGCTCACCGCTGTCATCAGAATAAAATTTATTGAGCGCCTATTCTGTGCCCAGCGTGTGCTTGACGCCGCGGGGGGCACGCGTGAAAAGGCCGAAACTGTATCCAATAGAATATTGTTTCATTTCAGGAACAATGGCTTGAGGTGGGGAACAATTATCCGCATAATTGAAGCAAATGCTCCACCTCCCTCCTTCTCCAGTTCCGCCAGTGCTTACCAACGCATTTAACTACCTTTCTCAGAGATGGTGGTTTTCCTATGAGGGGTACAGTGGAAGGCGAGGTCTGAATTGTTCGCACTTGTACCAATTCCCCATTGGCCTACGTTTTCTGACGGCTTTGGGTCAAAACCCCTCTTTAGTTTTTGGGGGGTGGGGGATAAAGGATGAAGTTGTTGTTTTACGTTACTAAAAAGAGAATGGATTTTTCACTGTTTAGCAATCTAGTTTCTAATTTTGAATGTTGATCCTAAACAAAAAAATCACCTTGAGATCTTAACAAAAATACCGATACACGGTCCCTACCCTTAGAGCTTCTGATTTAATGAATGTGTGTGGGACCCGAGCATCCGAATATTTAAAAAGGCAAAACAAAACAAAAGAAACCCTCCACGTGGTTCTGATCCACTTGATGGTTGAGAAATAACTGATAAATCCTACCTCCATCCTGGAACCTGAAGCGAGAACTTAACCTCTCTGAGCCTCATTCGGTCATTTGACAGGAAAGTGTGTATTGAAAGCCTACTTTGTGCCAGTCCCCGTGGCAGGGTGTTCCTTTGCAAAACTACCCTCTGGGAGTTCAACGAGTTAGCTCAGAGCTGGTGAATTATAAAAGGATGCGTGAATATGAAAGTGAAGCGTAAGCGGCTCTGGCAGTAGACAAAAACTGAAGCCTGAAGTGACACCTAAACAGAGATCTGCAGGATGACCCACCCGGTGTAGGCCTGGGAAAGGGGGAGGGGAAATGGACTTCGGAGCCACAGAATTGCTGATACAAGAGCCCCGAAGTTTCTATTGGCTCTGTCCAAGAAGTGAAAGGAGTCCAGGGAGAGTGGTGAAGAATCTCAGTTTCTGCATCTGAGAAACGAGTAGAATCCCCCGTCTGGCTCGGCCCGGTCCTTGTGAGAAATTAAGGATTGCCTAGCACGGAGCCTGGTATCAGGCCCCGACTCGCTGATGTAAAGGCCTGGAATCTTAGATACCAGGTGTGCCAGTTTGAATGTATTATGTCTCCCAAACGCCATTATCTTTGATATAAACTTGTGGGGCAGACTTGTTAGTGGGGATTAAGTTGGAACGTTTGGATTAGGTTGTTTGCATGGAAATGCACCCCATTCAACTGTAGGTGATAACTCCGATGAGATTATTTTCATGGAGGCATGCCCCACCCATTCAGGATGGGCCTTGATCACTGGAGCCATATAAATGAGCTGACGGGCAGAGGGCACTCAGTGCAGCTGTGAGTGACATTTTGAAGAGGAGCCATAGCCAAGAGGGACACTGAAGAAATCACAGGAGATGCAGATGAGAGACATTTTGAAGACAGCTGTTGAAAGTAGATTCTTGCTCCGGAGAAACTAAGGACAAATATCCCAAGTGCAACTAAGAGTGACATTTTTGAGGAAGTGCAGCCTAGAGAGGAACATCCTGGGAGAAAGCCATTTTGAAACTAGAACTTTGGAGCAGACGCCAGCCACGTGCCTTCCCAGCTAACAGGTTTTCCGGATACCATTGGCCATCCTCCAGGGAAGGCACCTGATTGCTGATGTGTTACCTTGGACACTTTATGGCCTTAAGACTAACTGTGTAACCAAATAAACCCCTTTTATAAAAGCCAATCCATTTCTGGTATTTTGCATTCCGGAAGCATTAGCAAACTAGAACACCAGGGAATCTATCTCCTAACAACATCTGCTATGCGTAGGATGTTGGGTTAAGCCTTTAGTGCATCATTTTTTTTTCTCACAACGACCCTGTCTGGTGGGTACTCATTATTTACCCAGTTGTTTATTGTCTAATTTTGATTAGCGTGGTTTTCCTATATATTACAGGTTACAAAGGTGAGTCTAATGTGGCCTATATGGCAGAAAGGGCACAGACTAGAATTGGGATGAGGAGAGTAAGTACAGGAAAATACCCGGCATAGATGAGAGCAATACCCTATCCTTTCCTTCAAAAGCCCTCTTCATAATCAATACATATGTCTGCTGGTTGGGTACTTATCTCACCTGACTGTAAATTGTACAGGGGCAGAAACCATGTCTGTTTTGTTTATTCACCAGTGTATATCAAACGTCTTACCCAGAGCTGGCACATTTTAGAGTGCAATAAATATTTGTCGAATGACTGAGTCCTCATTTTACAGATGGGTAAACTGAGGCTTGGAGAGGCTATGAGATCCTCATTTTACAGATAGGTAAACTGAGGCTCGGAAAGGCTATGCGATTTGTTAAGCCCACACAGTGTGGAAGTGGTACAGGGAGGATTCAAACCCAGGGCTTTCTGATGCTAAGACCCCGCTCCCCTTTTACACTCGCCCCCAGCTTCCTGCGCTGTGTCCCCCTGGAGCGGAAGCCCGGGCGGAGCGGCCGTCTGGGGCTGGGCCACTTGTCGCGCTAATCCAAAGTCCGTCCCCCATCTCACCCCACCCAGCGCCTGGGTGAGGACGAGGGAGATGGAAACTAAAAGAGGCTGGAGTGGCCGCTCCTCAAATAGGCTGTAAATGTAAATAGGCTGTGCGAGGCTCCTCCCTGCACTCTCCCTCCAACAGCGCGAGAACCACAATCCTCTCTCGTGTCTGTCTCTGTCTCTACGTCTCGGTCTTCCCGGGTTAACTTATCTGCCACTAGAAAACGAGGCGAATCTAAACGATTGCATTAAGCCCACATCCTGTGAAAAATCCACATCGGCAACGTCCCCCGAGCACCAAACACACCCCTCTCTTCGCTGGGCAAAGCGTTCTTGCAGCGACAGGTGCGCATGCGTGAGCGTGAATGTAAAGGAGACTGAGCGTAAGCCCGTGTGTGCGCAAGCGCGTGTTAAGAGTGTGTGAGAATGTGTACGTGAGCGTGTGTGATCAGGTGTGTGTGAAGTGAACGTATGTGTCCGCAAGTGTGTGAAGAGGTGAAGTGTGCATATGAGTGGGAACGTGTGCGTGTATGCGTGTGGGGGGGGTGAGAGTGTAGGTGTGTAAGTTTGAGCTGTGTGTGTGTGTGCGAATGTATTAATGTGTGCATATATGAATGCGAGACTAAGAGAGACAGTGTGTTAGGGTGTATGCGTGGTTGAAGGTGTGGGTGAAGAGCGAGTGAGCGTGTGATTGCGTGTGAAAAAGGGGAGCGTGTGCCTCCGTATGTGTGAGGTTGTCCACGTATGTGTCAGAACGTGTGTGCGCGCGAGGATATGAGTAAAGAGGGTGTGAGAGGGTGTGTGAGAAAGTGCGTGAGTGAACGTGTTTGTGTGACATTTGCCAGCGAGAGAGGGCGCGTGCGTGGGGTGCGACCGCGCGCCCCTCCTCCCCACTGCACACTCCAGCCTCTCGCAGAGCGGTGGGTCCTCGACGCGGGCGCCTCCCTCCTCGCAGACCCCTGCGCGGTAGCAGAGCGCGCCCCCAGGGATAGGGTTTAGGTCTGGAAACTGCGGGGGTGAGGGCTTCTCACGTCAAAAACCATGTGATGAGCAGAGGGGCTCTGGGAGCCTCGCCTCGGGGTCCTTTTCTCCTCACCCGCCGTGTAGATCATCTCCTACTTATGGTGCGTCTACAGTGGGCCAGGCTCTGCTTTAGGAACCTGGAGAACAAGGTAGCCTAGGTCTTAGTCATCGCAGAGCTTCCACCTGTCCTCGATGAGTCACCTGTTTGCAAAATGCTAGTGATAAAAACATAAATTTTTGCTTCTGTCCTCAAGCAGAAGTTTTATTCCCATGGAGGAGTTTATAAAACAACCAAGGGAATAAAATAATGCATCGAGATAAGTGCAAATCCATTCCACCTCCACCCTTTCACTCTTCTGGGTGTGAATTCCACCTTATTGACAATGGCAATAATAATGGTACTCTTCTCATGGAGTTGTTGTGAGCATTAAATGTTACATCATGACAACTCTTGGCACAATGCCTGGCATGTGGTTAGCTCCTCTCAATACATATAAGCTCTTAATGTTATTATTATTATAATTATCATCATCTTTTCCCAGTTCTGAAGGAATGTAATGGGAAAGGGAAGATGTTATATTTGTGGGCCACTACGTTTGAGATTATCTGTGGGTTTAATTTACCCATGGATTTAAATTAAATTATTTGTACATAATTTATTTTGCATTCCTCTCTAGCAAAACCAGGTACTCCATCTTCGTCCTTTCCTAGTGTCCTGTCCTCCTGGACCAATGCTATCCACAGTGCTGTTGTCAAGGGGAAGACAAAAAGAACCCATAGGAGTCAGATTTTTTTTTCAGCCTTAGAAGTATTTCTATTCCATTCATGGTCCATTAAAATGAACGGTAACATTTTCACAGTGGCTCAAATGTGTGCTGTAATTTAACCTTGTGAGCAAAACTTTCGATTAAATGTGACATAGGAAATATGTTTCCTGATCAGCTGTGAACTGCAGGACATATTTTTAAAAAAGAAGGATGTCTAATTTTCTCTTTTTTTTTACATTCAAACTCAGTTTACAAAAATAATTTTGTTTTTAATTGAAAAGAATAGTTTAAAGAATGAATTTCCTTATTAAGATTTTTTTTTCAAGCAAAATACATCAAAAAGAAACTTTGAGTGCTTGCTTTAGCAGCACATATACTAAAATTTGTACGATACAGAAAAGATTAGTATGGCCCCTATGCAAGGATGCCGTGCAAATTTGTGAAGTGTTATTTAATTAAAAAAGAAAAGAAAAGAGAAGAAACCTTGAGAAGTGTGAGAATTGGTTGCAGCAGCTAGGTTCCTGAATTTAAACACTGGAAAGGAATTTCACCATTATCTAGCTGATCCATCTCATGTTACAGCCAGAAAATAAGTGGGATAAGTCCGTTTCTCCTAGCAGTCACCAAGTAGGACCAACTCAATTTTTCCCTTCTACCCTCAGTTTTACACTTGCAGAAAGATACACTGGCAACTAGAAAGAGAAAAGGGACCAGAGGGTCCCAGCCCCTGTCATACCAGCATCTCTCTGTTGCTGGCAACTTCATCTTCTGGTGACTCAGGCCCCAACCCTTGGAATCTTCCTTGGCTCTTCTCTTTCTCTTACTCTCACTCTGTACATTGAATCCATTAGGAAGTCCTGATGGCTGTACCTTCAGACATATCCAGAAATTGACCACTACTCAACACTCCCACCACTCCCACGCTGGTCCAAACCATCACCACTCCAGCCTCTAGTGCAGCCTCCTGACTGGGCTTCTTCTTCCCAGACTTGCCCTTGCAGTCCGTTTTCAACTCAGCAACCAGAAGGATCCTCCAAAGGTGTAAGTCAGTTTAGGTTAAAGCATGAGCCCAAAAGATCTTACAATGGCCAAAAGGCCTTCCATACCCAGTGGCTGCCTCTCTGACCTCCTCTTCTATAATTTGCTCGCTCTGCTTTCCTTGATGGTTTGGCCCTTTTCTACACTGACTTTCCCCTCTGCTGAGAACTCTTTGTGGAGATGTTTCACTTCCTCACTTTCAGGTCTTGACTCAAATGTCACTTTCTCACTCTTTTTAAAACCATCTAAGCCCCTACTGAGTCCTCTGCACCCCCAACCCCCTTACCCTGCAGTATTTTTCCCCTATAGTACTTGCCACTTTCTAACATACTATCTAATGAACTAAGTTGAATGTTTATTGTTTGAATCTCCCTGCTGGAATGAAAAGACCGGGAGGATAGAGATTTTTCTGTTGGGGTTACTGACAACAGTGCCTGGCAAGGTAGGTGGTGAGTCAGTAATTGATAAGGGATTGAAAGGAAAAAGTCTGTGTTCTAGGGAAATGCCTAATCACCACTGTTTCTTACCTCTGTACGGTGCTTGGGAGTTTACAAAGACTCATAATATAAGCGAGATAGGACTTTTTTTTTTTTTTTTAAACACACTCTTTCCACAGTTAGGTATTGAGAGGTTAAAGGATCTGCACGAATTAGACCCAGGACTAGAATCTAAATCAGAGTTCGTTCTGAGTGGGAGAGTTCTCTATTTCTGTATCTCTTGGCAGAATGAGGAAAACTAATAGGTAACTGGATTTACTGGGTTTTTTTCTAGTTCTTGGCCCTAGGGTATAGGCTTAGGACTGGCCTTTGGTATTATATAGCTAGCTACTTAAGACCCAGCTAAATGAGTGGTGCTTGGGGAACACACCACAATAGTCACATCCTCTTGTTTTTATCATTTACACTGGGCTGAAAACAAGAGATGTTGTCTTGTTAGCCAGAGCTCATTTGGAGTCTGGCCTGAATCTCTGGACTTGGCTCGATGCCCTCCCTCAACTGACTGCTCTGGGTAAACCAATATACTGTCTTAGTCAGTATATTACTGTTCCTTCCTCATGTTTGGGTTCTCTGTCAGTCTGTCAGATTTAGCTGATGAGCTCACTGACTGCAAACTGATTGAGCAAGACAATGTTACTGATTCTCTAAACATACACAGCACTACTGTCTTCCAAGGATAGTTAGTAATAATTGACATCCCCTCGTAAGTTCATCTGTATCTCAATAATCATTAATCATTAACTGTTATTAGAGCAAGAATTTATCATATTGAACTACAAAAGTAGTTAAAAAGTAATGTAATTTAGAAGATATATGTAAATATAAAATTATCGATTCACACTAAGTTTTTGAAGGTAATATTTTTTCTTTGAGGATGTTCCCAGGTAGTAAAAGAAAATAACAGTTACTTCTTTGTTATAATTCAGATGGCATAAATTGTTACTTTTTTATGTGAGTGGGGAAAATATAGCATTTAAACATTTTGAGACACAAAAGGAAAAGAGCAATTTAATTGTTTATTGAAATATTAATGTAATGTTTGGTTTTTCACACATTATATCCCATGCCATCTCCATTTAGAATTTAATTCATTTCTCAGTCATACACTATTTTTCTGTTCCAGGTGCTCTAAAGCAATAGAGACAATAATGAATTCATTCTGAATGCAGAAGGGATAGTTGGGAAAAGAACAGTGGTATCCAAAGTTAACTGCATCTTTGCTGATCTGCAGAAGAGTTTTTACCTGTGCTTTTTTGAGATCAGGCAAGTTAATGGAATTTCGAACAATATGCATAATAATGATCACAATTCCTTTTTATTGGCTAGAGGATGACCACCTACCCAGGCAGGACACTTGGTGTATTTAATTGTCAACAAGGAAAAAACACAACAGAATAATGAGTGCTTTAAAATATAAGGCCTGGATCCTTGTTAGAGGAACTTCTGGGTATCAAAGAACAAGCTGCTATTGAAATTCAGTTCAGTTTAATTCACCATTATTTACTAAATGCTACTATGTTCTTAGGTGCTAGGTTTACAAAGGTGCCTAGAACCTAACCACAGCCCTCATGAATCCTAATAGGTGTGCAATAAGTGTAATATGATGATCTATGGAACCACAGTGGAGAGCGCTGTTCTTTCTTCCTGCTGGCATCAGGGACTTTGCAATTCTGCCTTGAATGATTTACATGATATACTTGGATTACAAAACAACAGAACAAACAAACAGCAGGAGAAGAGACTTTTAGGCTGAGGACTGTTGGTGAGTACAGGCCCAGAGGCATGAGTGTGCATGATGTTGGTGGAAGTAAGTTCATGCAGGTGAGAGAAGCAGAAAGGGATGCTTAACAGCAGAAAGCGAAGTGTCAGATAAGGGAGTATGAAAAAATCTTCTATGTTAGATGAACAGCTTTTGAAGGAAGCAGAAAAGTAAAATAATTATCTTGTAGTCATTGTAAAGGATAGATTGGAAGAAAGAGAAACTAAAGGCAGGTAGAGTCTAATGCAAAAGTTCTGACTTGCGATGACAAGGGTTACATTAATCAGTGGTGGAAATGGAGAGGAGAGGATAAATTCAAGAGTACTTGGAAGGTAGCACCAACAGGCTTTGGTTACTAATTTGATGGGATGGGGGAACAGAAAGAGAAATGAGTCAGTGGTGAGCTGGATTTCTAGTTCTGGTGTCTATGTTGATGATGGTTTTAACAAGTGCAGTGGTTACAGATGGAGGATGAGAAGTTTTTCACTGTTTCAGATAGGCTAGTGGATAGAGTGATTGGGAGAAAAAGAAGAAAAATATTTGATTTTAAACATTCTGAATTTTAAGTGCTGTTAGAATAATCAATGGGAATTTCTTAATGTATGTAGGTGTTGGAAATAAGGATCTGAACTTAAGAGAAATTGATGTTGGAAATTAAAATAGCATCAGCCTATAGTATTTAAACTATATATGATAGTTGAAGCAATAAAATAAAATGAAATTGCCCAGGATTGGGTGATGGTTGGGAAGGTCATCAAGACAGGTCCCAAGGTCAGTGTTTTGGTACACTATCTGAGTAGTTAGTAAAGGATTTAACATACTTGCTGAATTTGCCTTTATTCCACAGTCTCACTTCCCTGCTTTCAGGAACTGTATAATCTCTTTGTCAGTCATCTAGGAGTAATCAAG
>PVKY010001914.1:0-28610 GCA_004027775.1 Bradypus variegatus | reverse complement strand
GCCTAAGAGTCTCCCCCTGAGTGCCTCTTTGTTGCTCAGATGTGGCCTCTCTCTCTCTCTCTCCAGCTAAACCAACTAAGCGGTGAACTCACTGCCCTCCCCACTACGTGGGGATGAATCTGGACCCGGCATTGTGGGAATGAGAACATCTTCTTGACCAAAAGGGGGATGCAAAATGAAACGAAATAAAGCTTCCGTGGCTGAGAGATTTCAAATGAAGTTGAGAGTTAACTCTGGTGGACATTCTTAGGTACTATATAGATAACCCTTTTTAGGTTTTGATGTATTGGAATAGCTAGAAGTAAATACCTGAAACTATCAAACTCCAACCCAGTAACCTTGACTTTTGAAGACGATTATATAACAATGTAGCTTACAAGGGGTGACACTGTGATTGTGAAAACTCTATGGATCGCACTCCCTTTATCCAGTGTATGGATGGATGCGTAGAAAAATGGGGACAAAAACTGAATGAAAAATTGGGTGGGATGGGAGAGATGATTTGGGTGTTCTTTTTTACTTTTTTATTCTTGTTCTGATTCTTTCTGGTGTAAGGAAAATGTTCAAAAACAGACTGGGGTGATGGATGCATAACTATAAAATAGTTGGTACTGTGAATAGTTGATTGTACACCATGGATGACTGTATGGTATGTGAATATATCTCAATAAAGCTGAATTTAATTCTTAAAAAATGAGGGCAAGACTAAGACATTCTCAGATAAACAAAAGCGGAGAGAGTTCATGATTTTTGTATGTCTCCACCTTTTATTTCTTACAGGTTCTAAAATGCAAATGTATAATGAAAACCCTATGGTTTTGGACATGCAATGTATAAAGATAAAATTTAAGACAAACACAACAAAAAGGAGAGGGGCAGAGGGGTATAGGAATAGCATAATGTTTATGCTACTAAAGTTAAGTTGATATCAAGTGAAATTTGATTGTTACAGATCTAGGATGTTAAATTTTAGCCATGTGGTAACCACAAAGGAAATATATGAAAAATAAAAATGGAAAGATGTGATGAGGGCCACAAAACAGTATAATACAAAAATCCAAATAAATATGAAAGTAGGCATTAACAGAAGAACTGAGGGGCAAAAAAAAGTATAGACTTAGAAAGAAAAAAATGTTTAAATGGCAGAACAAAGTCCTACATTACCAATATATAATTTAAATGCAAATGGTTTCAATTCTCCTCTCAAAAGACAGACACTGGTAGGATTTAAAAAAAAAAAAAAAACACAACACAAGTATATGCTGTTTATAAGAGACTTAGCTTAAGTTCAGAGACACAAGGAGGCTGGCAGCGAAAGAATGGAAAAAATATACTATGCAAGTAACCAAAAGGGAGCTGGGGTAGCTACACTAAAATCAGATACAACAGACTTCAACTCAAAAACAGTTACAAGGACAAAGGATAAAGGGGTCAATTAGACGACGAGACTTAACAATTATAAATACATATGCACCTAACAGCAGTGCCTCAAATATATGGAGCAAGAGTGACAGATTTGAAGGGAGAGACAGACAATTCTACAGTAATACTAGATTACAATACGCCACTTCCAATAATGAACAGAACATCTAGACGGAAGACCAGTAAGGAAATAGAAGACTTAAACGATCCCACAAACCAACAAGCCCAACACGCCTACAGAACACCATGCCCAACAGCAGTAGAGCACATGTTCTTCCCCAGTGCACACTGATCATTTATCCAAAGGGTAGGTCACAAAACAAGTCTCAAAAAGTTCAAAAACATGAAACCATACAATATATCTTCTTTTGCCACAATGGAATGAAACTAGAAATCACTCATGGAAGGAGAAATGTAAAATTCACAAATACATGGAAATTAAGTAACATACTCTTAAACAACCTATGGGTCAAAGAAGAAATCGTAAGGGAAATTAGGAGATATCTTGAGGTGAATGAAAACAAGAACAAAACATACAGAAACTTATGGGATATAGCAAAGGCAATACTGAAAGGGAAATTTATAGCCCTAAAACCTTTGAAAAAATGGAAAGATCTCAAATTTGAGGCTTAATCTCACAACTGAAGAAAATAGAACAAGGAGAGCAAACTAAGCCCAGAGAGAGTGGAAGATAGGAAACAGAAATTAGAGCAGAGCTCAATGAAACAGAGAACAAAAAATAGAATCAACAAGTTCAAAATTTGGGTCTTTCAAAAGAAGATATGCAAAGAAATAAAACTGATACGTTTTGCTAGACTCACACACACACCCAAAAAAAGGAAACAAAAAACTAAGATCAGAAATACAGAGGAGACATCAGGACTGACCCCACAGAAATAAAAAGAATTACAAGATACTATGAACAACTGGATACTACAAATTAGATAACCTAGATGAAACACAACTACACTGACAAGAAAAAACAGATCTCAACAGACCAATAGCAAGCAAAGAGATTGAATGAGTAATCAAAAATCTTCCAACAAAGAAAAGCCCAGGACCAGATGGCTGCATGAGGCAATTTCACCAAACGTTCCAGTAAGAAACAACACCATTTCTGCTCAAACTCGACTAAGAAACTGAAGAGGCAATAACCTTCTCTAACTCATTCTATGAGGCCAACATCAACCTAATACCACATCAAGATAAAGACACCATAAGAAAAGAAAACCACAGACCAATATCTTCTATGAATATAGATGCAAAACTCCTCAACAAAATACTAGAAAACCCAATCCAACAGCACATTAAAGAATTATACACAATGATCAGGTGAGATTATTCCCATGTACACAACAGTGATTCAACATAAGAAAACCAATTAACACAACACACCACAGGAATAGAACAAAGGGGAACAAAAACCCACATAATCATCTCAATTGATGCAAAAAGGCATTTGACAAAATTCAACATGTCTTTTCTTGATTAAAACACTTAGAAAACTAGGACTAGAAAGAAACTTCCTCAACATGATAAGTGGCATATACGAAAAATCTACACCTATGGTCATACATAATGACAAAAGACTGCAAGTTTTCCCTCTATGATCAGGAACAAGACAAGGATGCCCACTGTCACCACTATTATTCAACAATGTACTGGAAGTTCTAGCCAGGGCAAATATGCAATAAAAATAAATAAAATAAATACATAAAAGGAACCCAAATGGGAAAAGAAGTAAAACTTTCCCTATTTGCAGATGACGTGATCCTCTATATAATAAACCAACCAGGCTAATAAACAATTTTAGCAAAGAGGTGCAGTATAGTATTGTGGTAGTTTGGCAGAAAAGGCCATGTTCTTTGAATCCATTCCTGTGGGTGCAGACCTATTGTAGGTAGGATCTTTTAATTAGGACATTTCAATTGAGATGTGACCCACTCCATCCCATTACTGGAGCCCTTTATAAGAGGTTAAAACACAGAAGCTGAGAGATGAAATTAAGAGAAGCTCACAGAGAAAAGCCCTGGAGAAGCTAAGAGAAGACCCACAGAAAACAGAGGAAGTCACTGAAGCCAGAAGCTGAAAGCAACGAAACCCGGGAGTGAAGGACAAGCAGCCGGCCGTGTGCCTTGTCATCTGGCAGAGGAGCCCCAGATGCCAGCGCCTGTCTTCAGAGTCCAGCTATCAGCCTGTTGATCCTTATTTGGACATTTTCATGGCCTAAGAACTATAAAGTATAAGCTAATAAATCCCCATTGTAAAAGCCATTTCTGGTATACTGCATTTCATCAGCTTTACCAAACCAAATATCAATGTATAAAAAAAAGAGTAGTGTTTCTATACATTAAAAATGGACAACCTGAAGAGCAAATCTAGAAGAAATTCTACTTACAATTTCCACTGAAAGAATCAGTACCTAGGAATAAATTTAACCAACACTGTAAAGGACTTATACATAGAAAACTATAAAACATTGCTAAAAGAAATCAAAGACTATCTAAATAAATGGAAAAACATTCCATTGGAAGGCTTAAATACTGTTAAGATGTCGATTCTATCCAAAGTGATTTACAGATTGAATGTGATCCCAGTCAAACTCCTAACAACCTTCTTTGCAGAAATGGAAAAGCCAATTACTATAAAATTTAATTGTATGATAAGGGTCCCTGCATAGCCAAAACCATCTTGAAAAACAGTAAGTTGGAGGACTCACATTTCCCCATCTTAAAATGTATAACAAAAGCTAATCAAAACAGGATGGTACTGGAACAAGGACTGACAAAGACCAATGGCATCAAATTAAGAGTTCAGAAAGAAACCATCACATCCATGGCCAATTTATTTTTGACAAGGGTACCAAGTCCACTCAATGGGGAAAGAATAGTCCCTTCTACAATGGTGCTGGGAAAACCAGATATCAAAATGCACAAGAATGAAGGCAGACTCCTACTTCAACCCTATATTCAAAAATTAACTCAAAACAGATCAAAGACTTAAATATAAGAAAACTCTAAAACTCATAGAAGAAAACACAGGGAATCATCTGCAGGGCCTTATGTTAGGCAATGGTTTCTTGGACTACACCCAAAGCATGAGCAACAAAAGGAAAAAAAAGAGATAAATGGGACTTCATCAAAATTAGAAACCTTTCTGCATCAAAGGACGTCATCTTGAAAATAAAAAAAACTATATAATGGGAGAAAATATTTTGAAATCACACATTTGGTAAGAGTTTAAAATCCAAAATTTATGAAGAAATCCTACAGCTCAACAATAAAAAGAACCCAGCTAAAACATGGGTAAAACAGTAAATAGACATTTCTCCAAAAAAGATATACTAAGGGCCAAAAAGCATTTGAAAAGATGCTCATCATTAGGGAAATACAAATCAAAATCACTGAGATACAATTTCACATCCACTAAAATGGCTCCTACTAAAAAAAAGGAAAATAAGTGTTGGAAAGGATACTGACAAACAGAACACTTGTTCACTGTTGGTAAGAAGGTAAAATGATGCAGGTACTGAGGAAAACCATTTGGCGATTACTCAGAAAATTAAGTATAGAATAACCATATGATTTAGCAATCCCACTTCTAGGTATATTCCACAAAGAACTGAAAGCAGGAACTCAAACATCTGTTTGTACAGCAATGTTCATAGAAACTGAGATGGTTTAAAGATGTACGGACCCCAGAAAATTATGTTCTTAAGGCTAATCCATTCTCGTGGGTGTGGGCCCACCGTAAGTAGGATCTTTTGGGGGGTAGGATCTTCAGTTAAGATGTAACTCACTCCATTCAGGGTGGTTCTTAATCCTCTTACTGGAGTCCTTTATAAGAGGATGAGAGTCAGAGAAAGACAAAGAGAAAAGACACAGAAATGAGAAAGGCAGCCACAGACGGAGCAGCCAGAAGCTGAAAGCAACGAAACCCAAGAGAGAAGGGAGAGAGCAGCAGACGCAGCCACAAGACACAGGAGCCCAGGGTGGTCCTGATGACGCCTTGATTTGGACATTTTCACGGTCTCTGAACTGTAAGCTTGCAAGCTAATAAATCCCCATTGCTAAAAGCCAGTCCATTTCTGGTATATGCATTTCAGCAGCTTCAGCAGACTAAAACAGCGGCATTATTCACTATTGCCAAAAATGGAAGCAACCCAAGTGTCCATCAACAGGTGAATGGATACAAACAAAATGTGGTAGATATTTGTGACATAAAATGTAATATTATTCAATTCCAGCCATAAAAAGGAATGCTGTTCTGATACATACAATAAGGGTATAAAAGACATGGACAATTAAATACAATTAAGTACATTTACTAACTTTTCTTAATCAGTACATAACAGATTATCACTGCAAAAGATGCAGAGTACACATTCTGTTCAAGAGCATTTTGAACAGTCTGATGTCCCAAAAAGTGTTTTCACAGGGCAGTTGCATTAAACTAGAATTCAGTGATGAACAGAATGCAGCGCTTCTGAGAACTAAGGAGAGTTTCTGCTTTCCTGACAGGATCTCAGTGATTCACTCAAAACGTGAAAACTACGCAGCAGAGATCGTGGCACTCCTCGTGTGCACCACGTGGCAGGTACTGGTACAAACGCGGTACGTGTCCCGTTGTCAGAACTGCTAGGGGCCCGTGAGGGGAGAGCTGGCTAACGAGTGATGATCACAGAGCTCGCCGACGCTGCGCTGGGCTCGTGGCCCAGGCTGGTGAACTGCCTTCAAACACGTTGTGCGTTTCACGCTGACACTGTGGACAATCTCAGAAGGGCTGACTTAATCGATTCTCCGTCCTGCAGGCTTGCCCTGCCTCCCGAAATCACTCCATTCCGCAGAGGGAATCCCTGAAGACGGGCAAGAGCCCCTGGTGTCCTTAGCGAGGGCTGAGCCCGGCTCTGAGTGGCTTCCTTTCAGCTCCTTGGTCTCTGGGAACCACAAGCATTTCCCCTGACGAACCCTCAGCTTATTAGGAGAATGATGATTAGTGCCCTGTTTAAATTATCTTCTCATTAGTCCTCAATTCTTGTCCTGGTTCATAAACATATATATTTCTTAATCGTCAAATATTTGTTAATTGATAGCTTTCACGGGCATCTATTCCCTCACCACATGGAGCCAGTTATCCCCTGACGTCACCCCCGGGTACTGGCTCTTCTCCATGCGAATGGCTGTGCTCCCAGGGCTTTCCAAAATGCCACTGGCGTCCCTGTTTTTAAGCAGGAGGCTCTTGTTGTAAAGACGAATGAGTCCTGAGAGAACCTCGGTCATCTCAGGTACATACGCCCACTCTTCCTTGCCTGCACCTGAAATGGGACTAGACCCTTTTCAGATGTCCTGGCTGGCCTCTCAAGGCCTAAGAAAAGGCAATATTAACTTGTGAGTAATTCATGCTATTAATTTTTTTCTCCTCTTCACTTCACTATATATATATCAATTACACTCACCTCTCTCCTATGTTACCCACAGGTCTTTGAAGAGACTATAAATTTGAAGAGACTAGAAAAATAGATGAGACGCACAATATGACATCACCCTCCTCTATTATATTCATTGCCTTAAAAACCTTAAAAACTCAGACCCAGAACTATAGCTAATAATGTAATTATAAAAATGTTCTTTCATGAATGGTAACAAAAGTACTATGCAAATACATGTTAATAATAGGATGGCATACAGGAACGCTGTATTCTATGTGTAATTTTTCTGTAAACCTACAACTTCTATAATAACAACAGTAAAAAAAACCTCAGTCCCAGCACTTTTAGTAGATATTGCAGCTGCCCACAGAAACACAGGTGAGCTGACCAGCCACATTACAGAGCAAACGCCCGCAAAACAGGCAGGGGCAGCGACGTACACCAGAGTGCAGGGTGCTAACTGACATCTATACTTTATACCCATTTAATTCTCTAGGTTTATGTTTTGTCTAAAGGAGAGGAAGCCATTATTTCTGCATGTTACTACAATTACATCAACAATTTCAACAATATCTTGCCTATCATCTTCTCTTGGGTAGGAACTCTGCTATATTTTCAGGTGATACAAAGAAGAATAGGTGGATACATGCCAAAAAATGAAATGTACACACAATCCCTTTTATTTCAGGTATAATTCTAGGGCTTTCTCATAGCACATCATGAAGGAGAATATAAGCATTTGTCTATGATTGACCCACAGTCTCCAGACTTATGCTTACATATAATTCACCACAAAGTATTTTAAAATATTGAGTTAATTATAATTAAAGATAATATGAACCTAGAGATGAATAAGTAAATGAAGGTATCAATGAACAAAATGTCTTTCAATGCTTTCCCTTGAAAAATGTACCCCTGAAATCTTTGCAGAAAAGGAAATGAAGCATTTGCTTCTACACCTTGAGGTATCATAGTACCCATGTGTGCCAATTTGGATATATTATGTACCTCAGAAAAAGCCATGTCCTTTAATGCAATCTTGTGGGGCAGATGTATTAGTGTTGATTAGGTTGGAATCTTTGGATTAGGTTGTTTCCACGGAGATGTGACCCATGCAACTGTGGGTGATATCTCTGATTAGATTACTTCCATGGAGGTGTGGCCCTGCCCATTCAGTGTGGGTATTAATTAAATCCCTGGAGCCCTACAAGTGCTCAGACAGAAGGAGCTCGAAGCTGGCCATCAGTGTCATCTTTCAAGGACCATCTTCAAAATGTCTGAGAAAGATAGCCCTTGAAAGATGACACTGACATTTTGAAGAACACCATTTTGAAACACAACCTGGGAGCAAGGAGACACCAGCCACGTGCCTTCCCAGCTAATAAAGGTTTTCCGGATGCCAGTGGCCTTTCTCCAGTGAAGGTACCCTATAGTTAATGCCTTACCTTGGACACTTAATGACCTTAAGACTGTAACTCTGTAACCAAATAAATTACCTTTATAAAAGTCAATCCATTTCTGGTATTTTGCATAACAGCAGCACTAGCGAACCAAACTGTAATATTCTAGTCATCCAAGCATAACTTTACATTTAGGTTATCTCCATGAAACCTGTCTATCTGCAGGTAAATAAAGGGTTACAGGTTTGCAAACTCTTCAAATCAATTCAGAACATTTTATATTGTTATACTCCTTTTTCTTTCCCCTGCAATTTTATTCAGATACAGTCACATACCATACAATCAGCCATGGTATACAACCAGTTGTTCACAGTACCATCATATAGTTGTGTACACCTCAATCAGCCCTTGAACACATTCACTACTCCAAAAGAACAAGAATAAAGCCTAAAACTAAAAGTAAAAAGAACACCAAAAACATCCCATAACCCTTATCTCCTCCTGTTACTCATTTACCTTTTGTCTCCATTTTTCTAGTCATCTGTACATACACCAGATAAAAGGAGTGTGAGCCACAAGGTTTTCACAATCACAAAGTCACACTGTGTAAGCTACACAGTTATAAATCATCTTCAAGAATTAAGGATACTGGGCTGCAGTTCAACAGCTTCAGTTATTTCCTTCTAGCTATTCCAGTACACTGAAGACTAAAAGGAATATCTATATGATGAATAAGAATGACCTCTTGACTCCATTTGAGATCTCCCAGCCACTGAAACTATTTTGTTTCATTTCTCTTCCCCCTTTTGGTCAAGAAGATTTTCTGAAGCCTACGATGCCAGGTCCAAGCTCATCCCTGGAGACAGGTCCCACGATGCCAGGGAGTCATGTCCCATGTAGGGGGAAGGGCAGTGAGTCCATCTGTGGAGTGGGCTTAGAGAGAGGGAAGGGCCCCATCTGGGCAACAAAGAGGTTCTCTTGGGGTGACTCTCAGGTACTTAACTGTCCAAATCTTTTATATCCATGTTGATTTTTGTCCATATTTTATATACTGACTGGATTGTATTTACAACTACGAGATTGGATTTTAAAAAACATTTTTTGTATTATGACATTATAAATTATGTATTTTAAAACTGTGTTAATAGGTGCATGCAAATTTGGAAATGTTTTGTCTTCCTATTGAAACTTCAGCCTTATCATAGTGAAAAATCAAATTTAATGTTGAGTCGTACATCCTGTCCAGGTCTAAAACGTGTGTGTAAATTCACTCAAGCAGCTACACCTGTCTTTACACATGTATCTTTTTTCCCTACCTTATTTTAAATTCTATTTTCAACATACATTTTTCCAACTAGTATACATATTACTTTTCAACAGCTTTTAGATAGATTTTGTATTTTTTATCCACTATGATGATATGTGAGTTTTAACTGGATTCTTTAGTTTATTTCCATTTAATATAAACACTGTACATGTTGAGTTTCTCTGTACTATCAGGATTTTTGTCTCATGCTTGCCCCATCTGTTCTGTCCTGTTTTTCTTCTATCAGATTGATAAAATTTGTCTTCATTTTTACTTTTTCTCCTCCAATAGCTTTATATTTATGCAATTTTATCTCCGAGGTCTTCAGTTACTACTCATGATATTTCAACATTAATCTTCAAGGTATTACAGTCGACGCTTATTTTCATAAACTTCCGGAAACTACTTTTCTGTGCTTCCTAGTACTTTCACAACTGTGGTGAGTCCAGTGCTTCCATTTGGGATGGTCTCCCTTTGGTGTGATTAAGTCCTGTTAACATTTCTTATTTTGTAATGGGGACCAATGGCATTAGATTTTTCCTGCTATTGTTAGACTCAATGTACCTTTAGTTGTCTCCATGTATCAATACCGACAGATGGAACCATTATTGCAATTTCTATCATTGATGCATACGAATACTCCTGAATTATATAAAAATAGATTCATGCAGTATGTGCCATTATGTTCTCTTTTGCAGTTTACTGTATTCTCCTAATATATTACAACAGTGTTTCTTGTTGTGTGTGGGTTTTGTTTTATTTTGATAGCCAGGAGTAATCAATTCTATAAATTGTCTGCATTTTATTTATCCATTCTCAAAATAATGGTTGTTATTAGATTTTGGCTCTTGGGAAAAATTTATACCCTATGTAAAGAAAAAAAGAACATTATGGATGAACCCTGAAGATGCCATGACCATGTCGCGTGAAAATGGCAGCACAAAAGGACAAAGTCTGTACGCTCTCGCTGAAGAAATAATGAGAAGCAGCAAATTCACAGAACGAAAAACGAGAATACAGGTTACCAGGGGCTGCAGTGGGAATAGGAAACGGGGTGTGAATAATCAATTGGCACACAATTTCTGTTTGGGTTGATGGAAGAGTTTGGGTAGTAGGTTGTGGTGACGGTAAAAAAAACAATGTGACTGTAAATTAAACAACACTCAACTATATGTTTGAATGTGGTTAAAAGGGGAGATACTAGGTTGTATAGATGTTACTGGAATTCAAATTTTAAAAAAATAGGACTCTGTAACCCAAGCAATGAATACTAACATAAACTATGGACTACAGTTAATAATACAGTTATAATAAAACTGTTCCATCAACTATAACAAAGGCACTATACTAACCCCAAGTTAGAATGGGGGGGTAGTATATGGGAACAATTTTTTGGTAAGCCTACAACTTCTCTAACAAAAGAAAAGTATGGGGGAGGGGAAGATGGTGATATAGAGAGGAGTGGAAGCTAGTTAGTCCCCCTATAACAAGTAATAAAACAACGAAGAACAACTAGTAAATAATCTGGAACAACTGTGGGGGGACAACTGAGACCATCCACGCATCATCCACCAACCTGAACTGAGAGGATTGCCGGAGATCACAGCATAAAATCTGTAAGTAAAAACTGCGAACCCGAGCCTGGAGCCCCTCCCCCGACAGCCCAAACTGCAGGGCCTCCCAGTGCTAGACAGCAGTACTCTCTGAACAAGCGAATACAGCTCAGCCCAGCTCCAACTGGGGTTTAATTAACAAACGTGGACTGCTCAATACAAGATATGAATCCCCAACAAGTAGACAGAGGCTTTTGATGATGACTTATCTTGGAGAACCAGAGGACCTCTTTGGGAGGGAAGGGAGCCCAGAGGAGCCAATACTATCTCTGGCCAATGGGTGAAACTGAGGGGGCTGCAGACGGGCCCTGAAAGGGGGCTTTCTGTCCCTTTTTCGGCTCAGTGGAGAAATCCTCAGCTATTTTCAGTTCCCAGCTCTCTGACCCAGACAAGGGTGGAGATAGCACAGGCAGAGAGACTATTTGAATGCTAATGACCTCTCCCCAGGGGGTGTATCTTCCCTAAGAGGAAAGAGGTGGTGCTAAGCTCTACTACCCACCTTCCGTTCAGAACTAGATCCCAGAACCTGGGGGAAGACAGCCATGGGCCACACCTCCTTACTCCAGTCTGGAGCCACAGGCTGACAGGCACGCCCTGTTGGGCAGGTTAGGAAAAGCACAGAGGCCTGAGGCCTCACAGGGTGTGTCAATCTTCCAAGACACCCCCAGCAAAAATGATACTATTGCCTCCTTCTAGACCTCAGCCCGTTCTGGTCTGGGAAAACCTGACTGGGGTAACCAAGGAAATGAGATGCCTAGACAACAGAAAACTACAACCTACACTAAGAAAAACGAAGTTATGGCCCAATGAAAGGAGCAAACTTACACTTCAACTGAGATACAGGAATTTAAACAACTAATACTAAATCAATTCAAAAAGTTTAGGGAAGATACGGACAAAAGAGATGAAGCATATAATGAAAACACCGGGCATACATAGGGTAGAAATCAAAAGTTTGAAGAAACAACTGGCAGAATCTATGGAAAAGAAAGGCACAACACAAGAGATGAAAGACATAGTGGATTCATACCACAGCAGACCTCAAGAGGCAGAAGAAAACACTCAGGAACTGGAGAACAAAACACCCAAAAACCAACACACAAAAGAACAGATAGAGAAAAGAATGGAAAAATATGAGCAACGTCTCTGGGAATTAAATGACAACACGAAACACAGAAATGTACATGTCCTGGGTGTCCCAGAAGAAGAAAAAGGAAAAGGAGCAGAGGCAATAATAGAGGAAATAATCAATGAGAATTTCCCATCTCTTACGAAAGGCATAAAATTACACATCCAAGAAGCACAGCATACCCCAAACAGAACAGATCTGAATAGGCCTACACCAAGACACATAATAATCAGATTATCAAACATGCAAGATAAAGAGAGAATCCTGAAAGCAGCACGAGAAAAGCAATCCATCACATACAAAGGAAGCTTGATAAGACTATGTGTGGATTTCTCAGTAGAAACCATGGAGGCAAGAAGGAAGTGGGGTGATATATTTAAGATACCGAAAGAGAAAAACCACCAACCAAGAATCCTATATCCAGCAAACCATCCTTCAAATATGAAGGAGAGCTTAAAATATTCTCTGACAAAAAGACAATGACACAGTTTGTGAATAAGATATCTGTTCTACAAGAAACACTAAAGGCAGCACTGCAGACAGAAAGGAAAAGACAGGAGTGAGAGGTTTGGAAAACAATTTTGGGTGATGGTAGCACAGCAATGTAAGTACAGTGAACAAAGATGACTGTGAGCATGGTTGAAAGAGGAAGGTTAGGACCATATGGGACACCAGAAAGAAAGAGGAAAGATAAAGACTGGGACTGTATAACTCAGTGAAACCCAGGGTGCTCCATGATTGTGATAAAAGGTACAAATGTTTTTACATGAGGTAGAACAAATGACTGTCAACAATGTAAGGTGTTAAAAATAGGGTAGGATTGGAGGGGGGGAATACAATCAATGCAAACTAGAGATTATAGTTAACAGAAACACTGTATTATGCTTCCTTTAATATAACGAAGGCAATATACCAAAGCTAAATGCATACGAGAGCGGGAGGGATATAGAGGAAGGGTATGGGATTCCTGGCATTGGTGATGTTGTCTAACTCTTTATTCTACTTTAGTTTAATGCTATCTTTCCTTTTGTTGCTTTCTAGCTGTCATGTTTTGTTTTGTTTTGTTTTCTCTCTTTCTTTTTCCTTTTTCTTTTGTCTCTCTACCTTCTTTGACTCTTCCTCCTTCTTTGTGGAAGAAATGGAGATGTCCTTATATAGATAGTGGCAATGGTGCTGAATACATAAATATGTGACTTTAAGGGAACCACCAATTGTTTACTTAGGAACGGAATATATGGTGTGTGAGCAAAAATGTCTTAAAAAAACATGGGTTGATGAAGAAACCTTGAGGACACTATATTTAGTGAAATAAGACAGACACATAAGGAAAATATTGCAGGCTCTCACTGATATGAACTAATATGTAAACTCACAGACATTAAATATAAGTTAACCAGGATATAGAACGAGGCTAAAGAATAGAGAGCAGTTGCTTATTATGAGCAGAATGTTCAACCAGGGTGAACTTAAATGTTTGGAAACGGACAGAGGTGATGGTAGCACATTGTAAGAGTAACTAACAGTGCTGAATGGTGTGTGAAGGTGGTGGAAAGGGTAAGCTCAGAGTCACATATGTCAGCAGAAGGAAAGTTGGAGGTTAAAAGACGGGAATGTATAAAACAGTGAATCTTGTGGTGGACAATGTCCGTTACTAACTGTACAAATATGAGAAATCTCTCTCATGAACCAGAATAAATGTATGACACTATAACCAGAAGTTAGTAATAGAGGGGCACATAGGAAAAAAATATACCTACTGTAAACTATACACTACAGTTAGTATTTTAATATTCTTTCATCAACAGTAACAAATCTACCATATCAATACTATGAATCAATAATGAAGGGGGGTTGGTTAGGGGTATGAGAGGATTTCAGTTTCCTTTTTTTGCCTTTATTTCTTTTCTGGAGTAAGGAAAATGTTCTAAAAATTTTTAAAAATTAATTGTGGTGATGGATGCACACTGTATGATGGTACCATGGGCAAATGATGGTGCACTTTGGATCTTTGGATAATTGTATGGTGTGCCAGTTTGATGTATTATGTCCCCCAAAGTGCCACTGTCTTTGATGCAATCTTGTATGGGCAGACATATTAGTGCTGAATAGATTTTGGAATCCTCTGAGTGTTTCCATGGAGATGTGCCCCACCCAACTGAGGGTGATGACTCTGACTGGATAGTTTCCATGGAGGCGTTACCCCACCCATTCAGGGTGGGTCTGAATTAAATCACTGGAGCCATATAAATGAGCTGAGAAACAGAAGGAACTCAGTGCAGCTGAGAGTGACATTTTGAAAAGGAGCTGCAGCCAAGACGGACACTTTGAAGAACGCACTGGAACTGAGACAAGAGCTTCAGCTTAAAAAGACATTTTGGAGACAGCCTTTGAAAGCAGACTTTTGCTCCGGAGAAGCTAAGAGAGGAAAAACGCCCCAAGAGCAACTAAGAGTCACATTTTTGAGGAACTATACAGCCTAGAGAGGAAAGTCCTGGGAGGAAGCCATTTTTAAACCAGAACTTGGAGTAGATGCCCGTGGCCACGTGCCTTTCCAGCTAACAGAGGTTTTCTGGACACCACTGGCCATCCTCCAGTGAAGGTACCCAACTGCTGATGTGTTACCTTGGACACTTTATAGCCTTAAGACGGTCACTGTGTAACCAAATAAACCCCCTTTTATAAAAGCCAATCCACTTCTGGTGTTTTGCACTCCGGCAGCATTAGCAAACTAGAATATATGGTATGTGAACAATCTCAACAAAAAAATTGTATTTGTAACATTAGCTAAATATAAGTATGCCATAGTACTGTCAAATCTATGTAATCAATCTCATTAAAGAAATCTTTTTGAATAATTAAAAAAAAAAAGTTTGGGGGGGTAGGGTCACAGAGTTACCACATGACCATTTTCACTCCTAGGAGTGTACCCCAAAAGGAAGTCCACACAAAAGCTTGTACTTGAATGTTAACTGCATCATTATTCATTATAGCTAGAAAGTGGAAACCCAAAAGTCCATCCACTGATGAACAGGAAAACAAAATACATTCTATCCATACAATGGAATATCATCTGGCCATAAAGGGAATGGAGTTCTGATAAATGCTACAGTGTGCAGGGACCTTGAAAGAATGCACTAAAAGAAGCCAGACACACAAGGCCACACATTAGGACTCTATTTATATGAAATGTCCAAATGAGACAAGTCTATACATAGAGAGAAAGTAGATTAGTAGTTGCCTTGGGGTTGGGGGTGGGGAGGCAGGGCATGGACTGGGGAGAAATGGACAGTGAGTGCTGACAGGATAGGACTTCTGTGGAGAAGATGAAAATGTTCTAGAATTTATTGTGGTCATGGTTACACAACCCTGAATATACCAAAAAAAAAATTGAACTGTACACTTTAAACATGTGAAGTATACGGTATGTAAATTATATCGCAATAAAGCTGCAATAAAACTTTTTTTTAACTGTTGTGCTCGAGGAAGTGAAAGACTGCAGGATCTCTGAGTGCGCAGGCACCAGGTGAAACAGGCCCACGCGGGCCAGGGTCGGCTGGACGGGGTTTGGGGTGGGAAAAGGGCCCAAGGTCCCAGGGGCACTCACCTCCCACACCCAGCTCCGCACGCCTGTGGCCTCCCCAGCATGAAGGTCGCGGGCACCTGCGCCTCCAGAAAGGGCAGGCCACTCCCAGGGCCAGCACACAAACCCCAGCCAAGGAGCCCCACGACAGCTGTTGCCCCCCGTCGGTCAGGCGTGTGTGCCCTCGGGGACCTGCAGGGGTGAGCACATTGCGGTCCTGGAGCCACAGGGACACCAGCACCAGAGAGTGAAAAGGCAACTCCTGGACATGCCCAGGAATCAGGGATGAATGGCAGAGCGTCCCGCTGGTGGGACGCGAGCAGGAGGCACAGGGGGACTGTTGTGCCCCGTGGCAACCAGGAGAGCACGTATGAGCCTCCACCAGTGTGGGTGCAGGGAACACCCCAGGCAGGCGGCCCGTGCTGGGAGGCACACCCAGCTGGCAGCCAGCTTTGTCGGCGCCAACAGCCCTCGTGCAGGCCTAGTGGCTGGCACTCAGGCCAGTGTCACCCATGGTCCACAGCAGCCTGGAAGAGGCAGGCCCAAATCCCCATGGTGTCGCAAACAGCACCGCCCCCGTGCGGCCCTGCCAAGCACAGTCCCAGCGCCCACTCGCCCTTGCGTGTGACGCGTCCTGGGGAGGAAGGAAGAGCTTGGCTGTTGAAGTGCCCAGGGGATCTTTGCTGGGTGATCCTCACCAAGTCAACCCACCTCTCTCTGTCTCGGGGCCTTCATCTGCAAAAGGAGAACTGCAACAGGAACACCCATCATCGTGCTGCTGTGCATATTGTGCTGGAACATTTACAGTGCTAGGAGCAGGACGGATGAGCATTAGCGACGATGAGGACGACCAGCACGGCCATGACCGCAGGGGTCGTTTCCTCCTGTGTCGAGAGGGGCTGCCCCAGCACCCCCTCCAGCAGCTACGGAGGACGTAAAGAGCGACCGAGGCCACTGACTTCCGAGAGCAGAGCACCGGGCACCTGGCCTGGCAGTGTGCACTCAGAGCTCCGCCTGCCACAGACCCTTCCGTGGCTCCTGTGCTTCGTGTGCAGAGGGAGGCGCACCATCGCAGTCAGAGTCCATCTCCCAGCGACACTCTGTGGGTGCAGGTCTACTGGCCCACCCCAGATCCTCACAGAACAGCCCATCACCCCCACATGTCCCTCATGCAACCCCGCTGTGGATACCCCTGCCCCAGAAACAACCACTGCTCGGGTTTCCATCTCTCTGATTTCACCTCGTCCAGAATGTCACATGAACAAATCACATACCATTAGCCTTGGATACCAAATGCAAATTACAAACTGCACCTGAGATGCATCCAAGCTGCTGGCGAAGCGTGCCGTGGGCTTCTGGGTTGAGTGTGACAGCCCCCTGTAGGCGCAGCCCGGCCTGTTCATCCACTCACCGGGTGAAGGCATCTGGGAAGAGCCCGGCTTCAGACAGAGCAGCTAGACACATTCGTGTGACCACTCACTTTTAATTCTCTGCATGTATGTTAGGATGTCTTCGGGGTTTGCATTGCACTTTGCTAAGTGTTTCCCTTCCCCAGCAGGCCTTCTGTGTGTGTCTGTGTGTGTGCTGGGCTGGGAGTGGCAGATGTTGGAAACTACACAGTCAACACAGGTAAAAACAAGGAAATTCAGACATCTGGGAGAGATAAGAAAACAAGAAAGGGGCAGGTGCTCTGCAGTGAAAACCCCTTCTGTGGTCCAGGGTTAATATCACCCTTACCTTCCGCCAGCAGTTCAGTTTTCATACAGCAATCCTTCTTCGTCTCTCCCTTAGTTGGAACTGCCTGCGAGAAAGAAACAAAAATACCCCTCAATCTGGATTAATAAATAGGTCAGCTAGGCAAGCATGACAAACCCTACTTTTCCAAACTGACATCATACCTCCTACAGTTAAAAAAAAATCACCAACACAAAATTCACCATGGGTTGTGCAGAGTGCCATGGACTTGCTGAAGCCGACTGACAACAGGCCTAAGGAAAAGAGCTGAGGAAACGTCTACTTCACCTGCATTTTCAGACTGTTCTCTGCAGTGACGGGAGCACCCGGCCCATCTTGAGGGCTGTGTGGGAAGCTCCCAGACTCCAAAGACAACTGCCTCAGCTCTTCCCATGTCTTCTAGAATGCCTTCTCCAAAGGACACCACAGAATTTGCTCAGGAACATGCCTAGTGAACCATGACCTCACAGCGAGGTGCATTTAAGGGAGACGGAAGCCTGGGGATGAGGACTGCCTACCCACCCCCAGCTCCCGCCTGCCTGGTCGCCTCAGCCCCACAACGGTCCCCTCCTCTCTCCTCTAGAGCAGCGACCCTGCCCCCAGAACCTGACATCGCTGGCACTTCTGGAATGATCCCTTCCCAAATGCAGCTGGTAGCTGCTCACATCTGGGCAACTAGGTCAAGAAAGGGGGTCAGCACTTCCCTGCTCCCTCCTGCCAGTTCTCCCCCTCCCTTCCTGGGAGCTCCTTGGAGAGCTGCCCTAGGGGGTCTCAGAGTGCAGGCTGAGGGCCCTTGGGACCCAAGACACCCCCCCCCCGCTTTCCAACGACACATCTGCATGAGGCTCCATTTTCTTCTCAGATTCAAGGAAACAACACACTGCACTAGATTCAGTAAGGCAGACATGGGAATCCAGCTGTCTTCTACAAAGCCAGACAAGGAAGATTTGCAAAAACATAAGGCAGCACCATTCTTCTCACTAAATCTCATCTGTTTTTAAAAACCTGGAGCACCCCATTGCCATTCCAGTAAAGAACCCTTGTAATGTCCTTCTATCAATTAGGTTCCAACAGATATATGAATTCTTCTTTTACCTGGAGTTAGAATATTTTAATAAAGCTTTCCCCCTTACATCTTCTTTTATTTTCTACCTTTGGTCATTTATCTTGTATTTTACTCATTTATTTATTTTTTTAAACAACCATGCCCCCTGCCCTCATCCCCTAATCTATTTTCTGACTGCAAACTTGCCATTTCTAGCCATCTCTTATAAGTGATGCCATGCAATACAATATCTGTCCTTATGTGCCTTGCTCATTGCACCGAGCATAACGTCTTCAGGGTTCATCCATGTCGCAGCAGGTCTCAGGACTTCGTTCTTTCTTATGGCTGTGTGCAGGTACCACATTTTGTTTATCCATTCATTTGCCAATGGACACTTGGGATCTTTCCAGCTTTTGGCTTTTGTGAACAATGGTGCTGTGAACACTGGTGTACAAGTATCTGTGTGAGACCCTGCTTTCACTCTCTTTGAGCAGACACCTAGAAGTGGAATTGCCGTGGCATACAGTGATTCTATATTTAACTTTCTGAGGACCCGCCATATTGTTTTCCACAGCAGCTGTGCCATTTCACGTTCCTACCAACAATGCATTAGAGCACCAATTTCTCCACATCCTTATCAACATTTGTAATTTTCTGTATTTTAAATAGTAGCCATTCTAGTGGGTATGAAATGGTTATCTCATTGTGGTTCTGATATCCAAGTCCCTAATGGCTAATTCTGTTCAGTACCTTTTCGTGTGCTCATTGGCCATCTGCATATCATCTTTGGAGAACTGTCTATTCAAGTCCTTTGCCCATTTTTTAACTGGGTTGTCTTTTTGTCATTGTGTCGTAAAAGTTCTTTATATATTCTGGATTTTAAGTCCTTAATGCATAAGGTTTGCAACTATTTTCTCTCTTTTTTTAGGCTATCTTTTCACTTTCTTGATAATTCTTTGATGCACAAGAATTTTTAATTTAGATGAAGTCAAGTTTACCTATTGTTTCTTTTTATTGCTTGTGCTTTTGGTATCATATCTAAGACTCCACTGCTGAATCCCAGGTCATGAAGATTTGCCTTGATGTTATCTTCTAAGATTTCATAGTTATGGCTCTTATATTTGAGTCATTAATCCACTTCATTTGATTTCTGGATATGACATGAGACAGGGATTGTTCCAGTTTGCTAATGCTACCACTATGCAAAATACCAGATATGGACTGGCTTTTATAAAAGGGGTTTATGTGGTTACAAATTTACAGTCTGAAGGCCACGAAAATGTCCAAATTAAGGCATCAACACAAGTATACCTTCACCAAAGGAAGGCCATTGGCATCCAGAAAACTTCTGTTAGCCGGGAAGGCACGTGGCTGGCATCTGCTGATCCCGGGTTGTGTTCCAGCTCCTCTCTCAGCTCCTGTGCATTCTTCAAAATGTTGCTCTTAGGGTGTTTTGCCCTCTCTTAGCTTATCTGGAGCAAACTCTGGGCTACCATCTCCAAAGCATCAGCAGAAGTCTGCTTTCAATGGCCGTCTCCAAAATGTCTCTTTCAGCTGCTCCCCAAAATGTCCTTCTTAGCTGCTCTGAGCTCCTTCTGTCTACGAACTCTTACAGGACTCCAGTAATCAAATCAAGATCCACCCTGAATGGGTGGGGTCCATATCTCCACAGAAATAAATCAATCAAATATTTCACCCACGGTTGATTGAGTCACATCTCCACATAAACACTCAATCAAAGGATTCCAACCTAATCAACGCTAATACGTCTGTCCCCACAAGACTGCATTAAAGAACACGGTGTTTTGGGAGACATAATATATCCAAACTGGCACAGACATCTACCTTCATTCTTTTGCATGTAGATAACCGACCCCTCCAGCACTATTTGTTGAACAGACTAGTCTTTCCCCATTCCGTGTGGTTAGCTCCCTTATTGGCAATCAGTTGGCCACAGATATGTGGGTCTATTTCTGGGCTTTCAACTCTGCTCAACTTGTCTATTTGTCTATCTTTATGTCAGTACCATGCTGCTTTGATTACTGTAGCTTTGTAGTACAATTTGAAATCAGGAAGTATAAGACCTCACTAGATTTTTTTGTTGGTTCTGGAAAATGTACTTACATTTGGGTTTAATAATGTTATTTTTAAATAAACTAGTAAAATGAAGAATTTTTTTAAGTATCTAATTTCTAGTATAGTAAATGGATAAAACCTAAATAACACATAGCTCTTTAGGATCCCCACTACATCCTAAGATATGAGAGGTCCGTAACATACCACACACACAGCCCCTCTCACTTGGGCAGGGACCCCCTTTCTGTCTGTGATGGTGGTGTCCCCACCTGTGTTCACACACTGCAGCCTAGGACCCGTGTGCCAGCATGCCCACCGATGCACCTCCCCCTTCCCAGCCCCACCAGTCCCACTCTCCTGCAGGGCCCCCGTGCACACATCTCCCCAAGCCTCCCCACCTGCATCCCCGCACAGGCTGGGGGGCAGAGCACTGCAGGAGGCTCCTCACTCCAAGGACAGGTGCTGAGCTCAGAATCAGACCATGAAGCACCATGCAAATGTACAAAATGCGAGTTTTTTTAAACCAATCAAAATGGTCGATAATTGAGCTGGGTAACTGGTTAACAATTTAGGAGGAGAGTTAAAAGTCAAAGTATACACCAAAATAAATTCCACAAAGATTAAGCATTTCAAGGTACAAAATAAAAGTACCAGGAGCAAATACAGATGAATATTTATGTAATTTTGTGAAAGAGAAGACCCTATAAACACCAACAATGACTGCCAGATGGACAACCCTAATACATTAAATAAAGAAAAAAAGAAGAAAAGAAGACGAACATCAAGTAACAAGCTGGGAGAAACATGCACAACATACACAATAAAGAGGCCCATTTTCATGGACACGGCTGGCAAAGATGAGCAGGGGCTGGCAGGAGGCAGCTGCGTGGCTGATGCAGCTGGGCAGCCTGATCCACACTGATCGCCATGCTTGAACTCTGACCACGCAAGGTCACCCTGGCCAAGAGCTCTTAAAGGAAGCACCCCAGCAGGCCCAACAAGACAGGCCTACCCACCCAGGGAGGGCCAGGAGGGGTGGGGAGAACCCAGGAGCACCCATCCCAAAGGCAAGCAGGGTGGGGAGATCTTAAGGTTCATATATTTAAAACAAAACAGGAGTCAGGACCCTCAGCTCCTGCAGCCCCTGAACGTCTCAAATCCCTCGGGCGGTCCCTCAGCAGAGGATCTGGCTTCTCCGGGTTCCCTTCGCTTCCAAGCCCCAGGCCTGCTGTGTTCTGGCCTCTCTGCCCCTGCACCAGGCCAGCCTTAGCTCTGGAGGCAACTACTCCATTTTCCTGTATTTTCCTTTCCCTCCATCTTGGCTCCTCCCACAGATTACTAAAACACTTGACTCCTGACCCTTCCATGGTGGGCTGGGGGGCAGTTCTTGCAACCAACCCCCACCTCCACCCAGAAGCTCGCTCCCTTCTGATTCCCTCAGCCCTGCAGTCCGGACCCACCTCCAGCTGCCCCTGGAAACTCATGGCAAAAGCAGGAAAACCCAAGGGTTCTCCTCAGCTGTCCTCAAGTGTACACCTTCCCGTGGTCCTTCACGACACCCCTCCCTTCAAACATCCCACATGCAGTCAAACCAAAAACACCCCAGACACGCCACAGCTCCCCTCCTTCAGCTCTCCACCAGTCCCCCAGCCGCACCCATTCCCCTTGTGGCTGAGCACCCACAGGCACAGCACAGGCCAGCCCACCTGCTGTCTTCCCCCCTAGCATGCAAACTCCGAGTTCCACAGAACTTGCCCTGTCCTTGCCATCACCCAACGTGACAGAAGCGCAAGGTGTGTAGTGTGTAGAATAAACGACAGTGGAAGGATGAATGAGGCCTTTTAGGACAGACAGCCTTTTAGGTGCCGGCCTCCACCTGCATAAACTTGACAGCATTCTTTGGGATATCCCTTATGTGCAATCAACACCTGCTGAATGAATAAACCAACTACACACCAAGCTACAGTCACTCTGGACAGAAATGCCACCAGTGCTGATGCCATGTGGGGAGGGGGTTAGGGCTGCTGCGAGGAGAGTCAGGGCACAGTGGAGTGCCGCCAGTGGAAGACCCAGGAAGTCCAAGAACCCCTGGAGACCAAGCCCGGGTGGAGGGCCTGGTGCATGAGCTCAGCCCCAGGGCCAGAGCGAGGAGACCCAAGAACCTCGCAAAACTGTAAATAAAGTATGTGTGACACTGTCCTGCAGTTAGCTAGTGTTTTGGTTTGCTAAAGCTAACAAATTGCAATTTATCAGAAATGCACTGGCTTTTAACAATGGGGATCTATTAACTTACAATTTATGGTTCTTAGGCCATGAATATGTCCAAGGAATCAACAGGACGATACCTTCTCCAAGGACAGGCTGCCGGCATCCAGGACACCTCTGTCACATGGGAAAGCACATGGCTGGGGTCTGGTGCTCCTTCGCTCCCAAGCTTCCTTGCTTTTTAGCTTCCGGCTTCAGTGGCTCCTCTCTCAGCTCCTCTGGTGCCCTTCTCTTTGAGTTTCTCTTAATTTCATCTCTAGCTTCTGCATGTTGTTTTAGTTTCTCATACAGGACTCCAGGAAGGGGACTGAGACCCACCTGGAATGGGGCTGGTCACATCTCAACTGAAACAACCTAACCAAAAGGTCCCCCCCACAACAGATCTGCACCCACAGGAATGGACTCAAAGAATATGGCCTTTTCTGGGGTACAAACAACCTCCAAACTACCACAGCTAGTGAGAGGGAAAAAGGGCCAGCAACCTACCAAGGTCAGGAACTCCTGCCAGAGAGGGAGCGCATAGCTGGGAAGACCACAGAGCCCAAAACCGGTACTGAAAGCCACCAGACTGCTGGGAGCCTGGTGCTGTCTGGTGGCTCTCCAGCTCCAGACGGAGGTTGTGGGCAGCCCGACAGCGCTGGGCAGCCACAGCCTGTCCTCTCCAAGAAGCACCGTAGCTAGCCCACATGGCAGGGTGGACTACGGCTTGAAGAATGGGGGACAGGAAGAGCAGGACGCACTCTGACCACCCCAAGGGCCTGGCGGCAACGAGCCCAACACCCAAGCCGAGTTTCTAAATACCATCTCCCTCTACAATGAAGGAGGTTTCTGAGAGAAGCGGCGGACTCCAGGGCCAAGCCAGGGAGAGTGTGGGATGAGTTCAGACCCCCTCCCTGAGCCTGAGTCAGGGGCGCTGGAGGGATGATGGCACATGAGCATCGGTGCACAGGAGCCAGCCTGGGGGCCCCGCCAAACCCGCGACACTGAGCCCCTCAGCGAAGAACAACCAACAGAGACAACCCACTGAACTGAATAATGATGACGTGAGTCTGTCCCAGCACAAGTGCGTGAATCACTGGGGAAGGGAAAGCTCTTCCTCCTGGCAGAACGCCGAGCTCATACACACAGAGGGAACAGTGGGAGGGAAAACCCACCGTTCCGCAATTATCAGTGTAGCAAGTTATTTGGGTACCAATGATCAATAGATCTTAAAACTGTTGGGGTAAACATTTGATATGTACGATTTGGCCAGGTTATGATGTCCAGCTGGGTCAAGCAAGCTCTGGCCTGACCGCTGCTGTGAGGACATTCCGTGCATTTACATCATCAGTCAGTTGACTGTCTTCAGTATCCAAGCAACTGGAGTCCTTAAAGGGAGAACTGAGGATTTCAGTAGTCAGAAAAATTTCCATCTCTACTCCAGCAAGCCATCTTCTCCTGGGGAATTCACCGGAGTTCCCAGCTTGCAGCCTACCCTACCAAACTTGGACTTGCCAATCCCTGTGGCCATGTGAACCAATTTCTAAATAAACCCCATAATATTTACGTACATCCTGTCGGTTCTTCTCCCTGGAGAACCCTAATACAGTAAGAAACAGTATATTTACATAATTACAAAGTATTTTGCTACAAACTATTAATTAATTACAAAGGGAAGAACTTCTAATTTTGCAGTACAGAAACTTGGTTGACATCACCTTAGCCACATGAGCAAGGTCAGAGTGACCCCAAGTGGGACAAGATGACCCCACATGCCCACTGGGGCGCACTGTCGCCCGACACCCCTGCGGACCAGGAGGAAGCACCAGGCACTCTACAAAAACACTGGCCTGCAGATTTCAAAACTGCCACTGTCATAAAAGGCAAACAACTGCAGGACCGTTTTGGAAGAAAGAACAGAGAGACACGCAAATTCTAGCCACACATCATCCTGAAGTGGGAAAAAACCGCTGTAAAGGAAACCACTGGAAGTGGCTGCAGATGAGACAGGTCCCTCGGTGCTGGGTGCTGGCACCCCAACCTGTGCTGCGGCCGTGCGGGAGGCAGCCTGGGGCCTGAACTCACCTCCAGACGGCTCGGAAGGGGCGCATGTGCGTGTGTGCTGGGTGGCGGGGCTGTGCACATAAACGGCACCGGCTATAACAAGTGGCGTTTCTGAGTGAAGGGTATACAGGAGTCACCCTAGTGTCCTGGCAACTGTTTCAAAACAAACAGTTTTTCAAAAAGGAAGAAGCTAGAGAAGCCTTATGCTTGGAAACACACGAGGGCAGAGGTCTAGACCAGGAGAGAGCAGGAAAGCACGAGTAGGAGGTCGGAGGAAGTCTGGGAATGGGGAAGCGGGGTTGAGAGCAGAGCAGCTGGGAGAGGCAACAGCAGTACACAGGCAGTTCCTCCGCCCCCAGGAGCCAAGCGAGACATTTCCAGAAGGCGTGGGGCCCTGCAACGCAGAACAGAAGCAGCACAGCATCTGCTGTCAGAGGACCTGCACTGTCCCAGCTTCTCTCCTCATGTGTGCTCTGCTGCAAGTCACCTGACTTCTCCAAAGCTTGGGGTCCCCGGCCAGAAACTGGAGGGTTCCGCTCGTGCCCAGGAGCTCTTATTCCAGCTGCCAAGGAGAGAAAGCCCACGACCCCACAGGCATGCGTGGGAGGGACAGGGCCACCTGCTGAGACTTGGCCAGGTGGCTCCAGGACCTGGCCCTGTTGCATAAATGCATCTCCCTGAGGGAGCTGAGGAACCAAGATGACAAAGAGACAGCCTGCACTGGGGGCGACCTGAGCAGAAGGCTACTGTGCCCACGAAGTGCTGCGACAGGTGTGCGAATGAGGAGTGCCACGGGGTGGGGCACACAGAGCAGCCAGGCGCAAGGAGGTGTGAGCAGCCTGCACCACACACTGACCACATGCGGGCCCGAGAAGTCTCTCACCAACCATCAACATCTGAACATGCCTGGGTTAGAGTCTCTGGAAAAATGAGAAGTCACGGCAGCCCTTCTGGCTGGCCCCGCGGCCAAAGGCTCCCCATTGCCAGACTGCGGTCACTTCCCAGGTGCAGACACAGGGACGTATCCTTCCTACCACCACCTGCCCCACACCCAAGTTACCTGCCTGACCTGAGTTGAGCAGGTGACCCCTGACTGAAACCCGGAGCCAGTGCGCACCCCTCCCAAGGCCCACGACACTTGCACCAGGCAGGAAGAGGCCCGGGAGGCCCTGGCTGTGGCCCTCCACTCTTAAGAGCCCCATCACGGATGTCTCTGTAGCCCTTCAGCCACTCCTCAGATACGGTAAAAATAAAGCACCGCCTTCAGTGTCTGTGCTCCCTAAAGAGAATCAAAGCCACCAAAGCATCCTCAAATGTCAGTTCTTGTCCCCCAGTACTGCCCCGCCACAGTGGGAAACCAATGGTGGCCCTGCCCCTCCCCAAGCCCCCCTCTCCCATCACTCCCAAAGCCTACTGCTGGGCAGGCTCCACAGCCATTCCACAGCTGCGACTACAGACACAGCAACCTGCCAACCTGCCTTTTAACAGTAAATCGGGCTGAGACGTGCCACGCCAGAGCTTCTCAGAGGAAGGGTTCCTTCGCGGGCCTCCCCAGACTCACAACGCCGAAAGTCCATCCAACTTCATGACCTGTAATAAAAATGCCACCTGACAAAGGCTGAAACAGTACTGCAGGGGGAGAGGGTGTAAAATCTACCTGGTGTGGGATCAGAGTGGATCCTACCCAAGGCGAGCAGAGCAGATCCCAACCAGGGGCAGCCAAGCACATGGGCAGAGGACGGGCAGCGGCCAGACCCCCAGTAGGCCGTCCTTCCATGCCCACATCAGTAGCCTGTGGACGGCGCGCAGGTGCCTGGAGAGAAAGACGTTTCCAGTTCACAAAGCTGATTCTTTAAATTCAAACTGGCAGGTTTAGGTATACACAAAAACCTAGGGGGAAGAACGTTCCCCAGCAGGCGCGGCAGAACCTGACACCTTCCGGACGGAGGCGACGGCACTCACGCCATAAGGTGTGGGCCCCGGGACGTCCAGAGACACGTGAAGCCCAGGTCAGCAACGAACCTCTCTTACCGTCAGGATGTTGGTCTGCAATTCAGATGTCACTGGGCATCCTGTATTTTTATTTGCTGAATCTGGCAACCCTCCATGGAGTCAATGAGGATCAGCAAAGGACAGAAGGACTCGATGTTTCTTTAAACTTGAAATGACAACGATGCCATTTTTTTAAAGACAGCATTCCCCACCCCATGAAATCATACTCCTAAGAAGATTTATTAGTGAAACAATTTCTTCATAGGCAAACAGGACACAGAAGAAAATTAAATACAGAGGAAAAAAAACAAACTCTAAAGCTGTGCTCCAGCATCTTCATGTCTTCTGGTCATTTCTTCCCCAGGCACGTAGCACCCTCAGTCACGGCCACCCAGGAGCCCACCCCTCACAGGAAGCCCACCCCGCCTCCGCTTCAAGCACCCAGGACGCACCCCAGCGTGACCGCCTGCCGGCCAGTGACATCATCCATCCACAATGCCCAGACCCACTACTCCAGGAAAGAGGACTCATGGCTCAAGCCTCATCAGGCAATCCTACAACTTCCCAAGAAAAGAATGATACTTTTGTTCTTCAATTTAACAAAATAAGAGAGGGGGAGACTGAGACAAAAAAAAAAAAAAAAAAGACTGCCCAGTTGCAAAGACTACAGAAGAAATATTTTCTTTAGGTGACAACTGGTGTGAAGTGAGGCTCATTCTAGCTCATAAAGTCTTTTTGGCAGCACAGGACAGAGGACGGTATAGACAGCTTAATTCCACACAGGTGTGTGTGGGTGTGGGTGTGTATATTTATATTTATGGATTTCACTCAGATTTTTTTAATGATTAAAATAATTCTTTTACAAGTTTTTACACTATCACTTCATTTGGTATGTCCCTCCCACCGAACACATTCATAAAATAAGCATCAAATAATCATTTACAACTTAACATGATTTGTAGGTAAAATAAAGGCAATGTATACATGACATTTTTAAAGTGAATTTTTTTCTCTCGCTAACAAGGATTTCTATTCTGGTAAGCACAGGTAAGTTTACCTTTTCTTTTCATCCTAAAAGGTCATTTCTTCTTTGTCACTTAATAAAAAATGAGTGTGCATCAAATATAATTCATAATTAGTTAGCCCTTTACTACCTTTACTACATTGTAGGTGCTTCTTTTAAAGACAGTTTCTATTATACCCCCAGTACAAATAATAAATCGTCATGGTTAAACGGGTTTGCTGGGGGACCTGGACAGTGGGGAGCCCCCATGAGAGCATTTAAACAATTACAGAAATCTGACCTTTAAAGGCATCAAGAAAGAACACTGGGAACCCTCGGCCCCTGGATTCTGGCCTGCAGCCCAGCCCCACTGCCAGCCTGGGAGCCGTGTTCAGGGCCCAGGGCCCCAGGACCAGGACCAGGACCAGGACCAGGACCAGGGTCAGGATCAAGACCAGGGTCAGGACCAGGGCCAGCGCCAGGACCAGGGCCAGGGCCAGGACCAGGGTCACGATCAGGGCCGGGGTCAGCACCAGGGTCAGGTCCAGGACCAGGACCAGGGTCAGGACCAGGA
>PVKY010001913.1:0-28619 GCA_004027775.1 Bradypus variegatus | reverse complement strand
GAGGGTGGGGGTGGGGGTGAAAATCTGGGGGCCTTTAGGGCTGTACTGCCCAATGCGGCAGCCACCAGCTACATGTGGCTATTGAGCACTTGAAATTTGGCCAATCTGAACTGAGATGTGCTGTACATATGATACACACTGGGTTTTGAAGGCTTAGTATGGAAGAAATGATAGTGAAATATCTCATTCATAAATTCTTATATCAATTACATGGTGAAGTAATATCTTAGATATATTGAGTTAAAGAAAACAAATTATTCAAATCAATTTCACCTGTTTGTCCGTTTTTCTGTGGCTATTAGAAAATTTAAAATTACATATATGGCTCACATTATAGTTCAATTGAACAAACTGCTACTTTGGATGCAGAAGGTGGCTTGAGTCCCCTCCTGTCTTGCCTTTATCAGCTGGGTCAGCTTTGCAGGCGTGATCCTGGAGAGAGAGGCCCCTGCATCACCCTTCTGGACCACCTGTGGCCCAGTAGTTCCACAGTGGGCCTCGCTGGCAGCGTGAGGATGGAGCGGCTGGGGTGCAGAGCCCAGGGCACCTGGCCCATAGAACTGACAGCCCTGCACCCCGAGCTCCCTCAGCCCAGGACCAATCTGTCAGCAGCACCTCATGCTTCCCATTTGCAGTTGAACTGCTGGATCCCTGGGGTTGGCTCCCAGAGAGAACATCCACATCCTCTAATCAGGGTTCCCCAAACAGGGATGCAGCCTGTCAGTGAGGGAAGCCTCCCTCCATAGGCATCCAGAGCTGGGCACAAACACTCCCCGCCCCAGGTTATTTCCAACACCTTCTGCATTGTGGATGCACAGAATGTGGATCTGGAAGGGCCCTTGGCAACCTACCACCGTTGCACTGGTGGGGAAACGGATCTATTCCCATGGCCGACCACTAAGTCAGTGGCCCCAGAAGCTAGATTCCTTGAGGCTAAATTCAATCTCCTTTCTATATCGTCACCCCTTGGGTTCTCAGAAGTGGTTCAAGACCCTTCCATGACATAGCTTGATCCATCTTTGCATATACAATACTCTGTGTCTCTTCCTGCCATCCAGTTCCCTCCTTTGGTTAGCAACCCCTATTTATCCTTCAGGTCTCAATCAACTGGAAGCTCTAGGAGGGCCTGGTGACATGCACAGTAAGGAACTCAAGCCCCCGGCAGTGAGGTGTATGGCCAACAGCTTGTTAAATGGAAGAATGGTGTCACTTCCACAGAGAAGCCTTTCCTGGACCCCCTCCTCAGGCCCGCCCAGCTCCCGTGGTGAACTCCCACAGCTCCCTCCTTGCCTGTGTCCCCGCTGGACCCCAACAGATGTCCCAAACAGGAATGGCGGGTGCATGCCCCACACCCTTCCCAGAGCCTGGTATGAAGTACGTGCTCAAAAAATAATGAAAGAAAAACAAACTCGAGCAAAAATCCCCATTAATCTCAGGACAGATCCCCAGGTCTCCCCGCAAACCTTCCCACCATCCCAGGCAAGTGGCCTCTCTGAGCGAAAAGACCAGTCCTGGCCTTGATGGTGAACTGTACATCTTAGTAGATGGGTGACTTGGTACACCTCTCACACCTCTGAACTGCAGGGGGTAACGAGTGAGGAGCACATGAAATTATGCCCTTAAGGCACAGCACCTACTGTGTGTACTAAGGGCTCCGGAGGACCATGGCTATGACTATTCCTTAAGAGGCACCAGTGGGTTCCCCTTGGGAAACTCACCATTTTACTGAGCCCACTAGTGGTCAGGTACACCAGAGGCAGCCCCGTTTGACACCCCCGGGGTCCCCTACCCCACTCAATGCAACGGAGCCACACACCAGCCAGCACAGAAAACATTGCTTTATTAACTGCGTTTGCCAACACACGAGGAGTGCAAAGGGGTCCTTTAAGACATAGGCCCTGGTGGGGGCTGGGGTCTAGAACCCCCATGAGTGAGCAGGACAGGATGGGGCTGGGAGCTATGCAGCAGCGGCAACACAGAATCATGCAGGGCACAGCGGGCACTGGCCACACCGAGGCGGCCATACATTCTATTGCTCGTTAAGGTTCGCCAACATGGACAATGTACAAAAAGGAGAAATAGGTCTTTGCGTTAATGAAAAATACATTTTTTCTCTACAAAGGAATCTTTTCTAATACAAGAAAATAAATATTGCAACATAAGCCAAAAATAATTTAAAATTGCTCTTTTCAATATATTTTCAATATTTCTCTTGTATATTAACAAATGGCACATCACGTTCTTTGAAACAAAGACAGAAGGCATCTCCTTCTGTGACATTCATATCATCCCCCCCGTAACAGACGTGGAGCACAAAGTGTTGTGGGCATCTGAGGGAGAAGGTGCAGGAAGTGCCTTAAAGAACAACCAAAGGTCCCAGACTCCAGCCCAGGCTCTTTGTCCAATGTGGTCAGCTGGGCCAGGGGCATGGCAGAGTGGCTTCCCCAAGGACTTGCTAGAGGGATCCAGATCATTCTGTAGAGCTGTGTTCAGGCATAGGCAGAGGTTAGCCACTTTTGGCAGTGAGCAGGAAAATACCAAGTCCAGCTGTTGCCAGTGTCTGTCAGAAGCGGGCAGCTGATTCTCTAGGAATCACCCCAGAAGTCCCACAGTGTGCTCGCACATGACACACCCCAACTGAATGCCCATGTCTGGAAACTGGGGTGGCTTCTCCAAGAAAACCAAGGCCCTTACATTGTAAATGCTCGCGCACTATCACAAAGTCAGAGCTCATTTAATAAAATAAACCCTTCTAGCTTTCTTGTCTCAAAATACCTTTACGATACATAAAAATACTTTCCTTGCACATTATCTTTTCTCACCGTGACCATGATGAGAAGGAAGAGGGAGGTGATGGGAGGCCAGGAGGGGGTTTCAATGGGATGGATGGTAGCCAGAATGAGTTACAGGGCAGCTTCTCCCTGAGGACAGTGCGTGTGGGTAGATGTGGTCAAGGCCTTCTGCCTTCTCCCCTGCCTCCCACCTTGCAAAAGGGGAGAGGTACTGACATTCTTGTTCCTGTCCTCCCTGCAGCCTAGTGGGCATCCTGGAGGTGGGCAGCAGCTGGGAGGACAGCTCTAAAGGTGTCTACCTGGCAGCTAGCAGACCTCTGGGTTCTGTGCAAGACACAGGGTGGGAGCAGGAAGGCCCCAGGGATGTTCCTGTCTCAGCCAATCAAAAAGAAAGGCCCGAATCCAGAGGCCGCCTGTGCAGAGGCTGTGAGCAGGACGCCGGCTGGCCATCTGGCCTACCCAGCCCAGGCCCTCAGCCTTCTCTCCCTGTGTCTCTACCTGCCCCTCACCCCAGCAAGTTCAGACCCTGGCCCAGGATGGAGGAAAGGAGTATGGGAGCAGCATCCCCAACCCCTGGTAGAGTTTGGTTGTTCTTTAAGCTCATCATCCCTTTGCTTCCTGCAGGGTCCGACTGGGCAATCCAGGAGCGACACGGTGTGACCCGAGATGGCCAGAAGCAGCTGGGAGGAAGGCGGCTTGTTCAAAGGCAGTAAACCGAGACTGGGGCTGGGATGCTGAAGCCAGGCTGCACTGGCCACTACCACCAAGGCAGGCGGGCAGGCGAAACCCTACATGGAAGCTCCCGCCGTCCCCAGCCCCAGAACCCGTGAAGCCCATTCCGAGTCCACTCTGAACAAATTTGCTAGAGCCTCTGAACTTATCATCTTTGTTTCCTATTTTACTAAAATTAACGTGAAATGGAGTGCCAGTAACCACGCCACTGTCGTACCTTGATCGTTTAGGAGTCAGGGGTGGGTGGTCAAGCCGTCCCCCATCCCATTCATTTGCGCTTTTTTGTATTTGTGTGGGGAGAGCCACGTTACACTTTTTCCATGCTGGTTTCACTGTCAGCATTTCCCCCCCAACAGTCCGAGTTTAGGAAAGTTCACAGTGGTCCCAGGATCTGAAAGCCAACACTAGGGTACAGTTCAGCAGCAGAAAGCCATCCTCTTGGAAAAGCATGGGCTCTGTCTCCTTGGGTGTACGCGGTGAACAAGTTTCTCTACTTTGTTGCTAAAGAACTCCATTACGAAAAAAACACAAAGTCCAAAAGACAAGTTGTCAGGTCCTGGCTGTGCTGTATTGTGGTCAAAATATTCTTTGGCATCCATAGAATGATTCGACTGATTCACTGGACTTTTGCAAGGTTCTTGTTGGAGAAGTTCTGGCTTTACCAGTGGCAGAAGTGACCCAGGAATAATTCACAAAAGAAAAAAAAATGTTTTCACTGAAATTCCTTTTTTGTTTGTTCCCTGAGCTATCACCCTGGGGCCACTCCACTGAAACTCTTCAGAGTAACTACCTGGGACTGAGAAGGGGGGGAGGCAGTGGCGGTGGGGAGGAGCAGAGGAAGGGGAGGGCATGGTTGGGAACGGCATCGGGGCTCTGAGGAACAGAAAACACAGGAACGCCCAAGCAAGACTTAAAACAGCCACAGCAGGCCAATGCTGGTCCGCTCTGGGCCCCGGGATCCCACTGCTTGTTGGAAGGAGTTTCCAAAAGGAAACCGCGGAAGAAGCTCATCTCTTAGCAGGACTAGGAAACTTGAAAAGGCAAATGGTCTGGTCTGGTCAGCTCTGCCAAGGAATGACCCGACTTCGGCCAAGAATGGCCCCAAAGGAAGGAAGTTGAAGCCCCAGAGTGATTCTCTGCGGTGGGCTGGTCCGAGCCCCTGCCCTGCCCTGGCGGCTGGCTGTGGGGAGTCCCCTGAGTAAACGGCGCAGCCCAGGGAGGATTCTGGGAACCCCTTCCCAGAGCCGCTGAGCTGGGCACTGGCAGGGGAGGTCGTGGGGTGGGTGGACAGGCCTCAGGCTGTGGGATGATGGGGAATAGCTCTTGGTTCCCCTGGAACCAGCAGGCCCTCTGCACCCCCTCAGTGCCTTCTCATTTAAGCTCGTTGTGCTTGTGACAGTGAGTTGACTCTGGCTGGGTATCACTTATTATATTTCCTTGGGGATCAGTGGAGTGCAGCAGGACCCCCCAAATGGACCCAGTGGGATGTGGGGGCTAGGCGGGACAGGCCCAGGGCTGGCCCATCTGCCATGAAATAATGCCCAAACGATAGTCTGTGTCCCAGTGGCAGTGGAGGGAGTCCTGGGCTGCTCCTCACGGTGCCTACCCCCGGCCAGGAGCCCATTGGTGGCATGGGGGACCAGGCAGAGCAGCCGCCACATCACGCATGGGGCACAGAATCTGGCATGGTCCTTGTGGCCAGAGCTGGGGAAGGAATCCTAGTGTCCTAGGCCAGCACAGAGGAAAGACAACAGTGTGGAATTTGAAACTCTCTCTATATTAAAAATAAAACCAAAACAGAGTGGCAGCCTCGTGGGTCTGGGACACTCAGCAGAGATCGGAAATGGCAGTTGTGACTGGGCAGGGCCTGGGACAGGGGGTAGGGGTGAGTTAGGAGGCCAAGACCCCCATGCGGACCACCTCCTCAGCCCCTGCTTCCCGGGGACCCCGCTGGACCCCACTGTCCTCAGCCTCTATGTCTGAGTCGCTCATCTCCCCATCAGAGAAGTAGCCGTCAGTCTCAGTGTCAAAGTGCAAGCTGACCTTTGGCCTCTCGGCCACAGCAGAAGGCGGTCCTGTCGCGGCGTCTGGCCTGGCACTCGGTGACCTCTGGGTTCCCTTGCTCTCGCGAGGTGGCCGGAGCCGACCCAAGAGCTTGGGGCTCGCCGTAGGGCCAGGCACTTGGTCATCCGAGTCGGCAGCCATTGGGGCTGTCCCGTCCAGGTTCTCGGGGACCAGTGGTGGGGGGCTCTCAGGGGCTGCTGGGACGGGACAGTCCCCGACTGTAGGGCTGGACGGCAGGTGGGAGGGTGTCCGCCGTGGTGGCTTCCTGGAAGGTGCCCCTTGACCCCCCTTGCCACTGCCCAAATCCTGGCCCCAGGGCTTCTTGGGGGCCTTGTCTGGGGTCGTCCGTGAACCAGGCCCATCCTGTGGTGACAGCGGCTTCTTTTTGGCAGGCAGGCGGGCGCGGCCACGGGCCTTCCGGGCAGGGTCGCCGGGTCGCAGTGAGGGGTCCCGCATGAAGCTGAGCAGCGTCTCCTCATCCTGCAACAGCTCCTCAGACAGCAGCCCCGGGGCAGGGTCTTCGCGGTGTCCGTTGTTCAGGGACCACTCGCTCATGGCCATGTTCTCTGCCGTAATCTGCACCGACTGTGCCAGCCAGCTGTTGAAGAAGGTGCCATCGATGGGGAATGGGGTGGACAAGCCTGGCCGAGGGGAGAGAGGAGGCAGTGAGACGCCAACGGGTGTGTGTCCCACCCCACCTTCCAGGAGGCCCGCTCCAACCCCCGACAGCACCCAGCCACACTCCCTCCTCCCTGCCTCCCTCCCAGGTGTTCCTTCTGTGACAGCACCAAAGAGGAGGGCCCGCACCATATGGCCCTCTACCTGGAAGGACCTCCTACTCCCAGGACTGGCTACATGCATTGTGGGGTAGAGGGTAAAATAGAAGCCTGGGACCCCTTCTTCAAATATGAAGCATTTCAAATTGGCAACAGCAAAGCATTCAACCAAGCACAGGCGCCTCTGAGCTGGGGCTCCAGGTGCCAGCCCAGGTCCCCACAGGATGCCCTGTCCCCGTGAGGCTGGCCCAGGATGCAGGCATGGGCAGTGATGCGCTCAGGCCACCAGGGGGCTACCGACTTTTATGAGCGGGGCCTCCTGCAGAGCTTCCAGAATAAGGAACACACAGAGAGTGCCAGGTGAGAAGTCCCCTGTGTATGTCAGGGTCAGTTGCTGAGACTGAACCTCCTAGCAGACACCCAAGTTGCTTGCTTCTTGAAACTGAGGGACATACAAGACGGCCTGAGCTTCTGCCCGGAGGTGAGCTCTGGGAAGAAACTCCACCCTGAAGCTTGAAAGGTGCTGAGGAAGCATGGGATATCCTAGGGAGATAAGATTCTGGCCAGAGCCCAAAGCTGGAGGTCCTTCAAGAGGCAGGAAGGAATGGGTGACGGTGAAGACAGGCTCGGGCAGGGCCTGCTGCCAACCCGGGCAGCTCCAGGAAGGTCCATGGGCATGGAGAGGAGGGTGCACTTGAAGCCTCCGCTTCCCACCCAAGTTGGGGCCTGAAGGATGGAGATTTTCGGCAGACCTTTGGCCTCCTGGCATGGGGCAGTTTCCTAGAAGGGCCCAGAAGGCCAGGGACCCCTAAGGACCTCTGGGACAATCTGGCATCCAGGACACAGCACTCACAGAGCTGGCTGGGTATAACCTCCAGGTCTCAGGGTGTCAGGTGGGCCTCTGAGACCCTGGACTCCTCTATGGGTAGAAGATACAATCCTGGCCATGTCCAGCAGGCCAGCGTGGCCACTCACCCAGCTGCCCCAGGACTGACTCGTGCCCCGCCTTCACTTGCTCTTTCTTCTCAGGGCTGCCCTTCGGTGCCTCACGGCCTGTTCTTTTCGGGTCACTCTTCTTGCCCTTTGCTCTCTTCCCAGACCGCTCTGTGCCAGGGAAAGCGGAGAGGAGGCAGTTAACCCAAGCAGCCTCAGCCAGGAGCATGTCGTGACCCCAGGCCTCAGCCTCCACCTCCCCTCACCCAGCCCTGGTGCCCAGGGCCGGGGTGTGGGGATGCTGGGAGGACTGGGGCCCCAGAGAGTCAGGGGTCAGCTGGTGTGGGACATGTAACTGCTCTCTGCTATCACTGAGAGTTTTGGGGCCTTGGGGAAGGTACAGGACCCTGAGGAGAGGCCTGTGCAGGCTCCGGGGAGCAGAGTCCAGGTAGTGGGAAGGCCGACTGAAGTGTTGTGGCCAGGGCAGGGCCCTGAATGCCAGGCCCAGGAGCTGGCCATGAAAGTGGAAAGAACACTAAATTTGGGGTCAAGAGGCTTGGGCTCCAGTCCTGACACAATGTCGTCCTCTTTTGCACGAGTGCCCTGCCTCAGTTTCCTGGTCTGCTTTTACGGTCAGGCAGTAAGTAGGTGGGAGATTTGGGGTACATACCTGGCCCTCATAATCTCTCAGCCTAGAACCACACAGGCGTATGGAGGCACTGAGAACACCATGGTGGGGGTGGGGAGGGTCACGTGGAGGGGGAGGCCCCACAACTCCAACCCAGGCCTCTGGGCCCAGCTGCCGTGACTCTTCTCCCAGCTTCTCAGCCGGAGGTAAGAGGGCTTCCCAAATAATGGTTTAAAAGAAGGTGGAGTAACACAGCCCCAGCTCAGGGAATCTTCCCAGCTCTGATGTTAATCTACTGTTTGACTGCAGACTAGGTCCTTCCTTTCACTGGCCTCAGCCTCCTCATCTATAGCCTGTGGCCACTGTCTAGGTACTCGGGGGAGGTTTCTAAGTATAGTCTTGAGCCTCCTCCCCAGGCCACAGGACCCTGCACGTCTGGACCTGGCACCACATCAGCCTCACTTTATATATCTTCCTTCTGTCCCAGTTGCAGCCATGCCCCCCTCCTTCCACGTTCTTTCATAAAACATGCTCTGGCCTCTGGATCTCCAAATAGGCTGTTTCCTTGCCCTGTCCGTCTCCTGCCTCAGCTCACATACTGGGAGGCCTTCTCTAGTGTCCAGGCCACACAAGCCTCTGCAATAAGCTCAGAGCCCAGGGCTTGCCCAAGAGGTCAAGGGTCACAACACTGTGGGCAACAGCTTCACGCAAGGGCGAACCAGTCTTCTTTCCAAATATCCCATGCTGAACAAAGAGCTGCCTGTTGCTGCCACTCAGGACAAACTGCTGCAAATGTCCCCAGACCCAAATGGGTCCCTATGGGCTCCTGACCATGTTTCTGGAACCCTGGGCCTTAGGGCACTACTCAAGCCTTCCTATTCTCCACTTCCTCGATAGTGGGTGCCTCGTGGGGAGACTCTCTCCTCCTGCCATTGGCCATGTGGCCACAGCAGAGCTGCGAACAGGCCTCGAGACATTTCTCCAGCATCACTGCCTCCATGAAGCCTTTCCAGTACCTTCTATCTCTGCACTGGCACCAATTGCAGCCCCTTGGACATCACACTGCAGTGTATTCACCTTCCTTTATCCTTCCAGATGGTGAGCTTCATGAGGGCAGGAACCTTCACGTGGTTCTATAGTGTGCCTTGCAGCGATCAGCACAGGGCCTGGTACCCTGACAGTGAATAAGCAGAGAAGAAGCCTGGAAGCGGAGACAGTCCTGGGATGCACGGTGACCTGCCCAACCCAGCATACGCACTTAGCAGTGCCAGTTTCTTAGGTCAGAGAGGTTGGTGATCCCAAAGTATTATCAAGGCATCTTGGCTCCTGGACAGGGTAATGGCAGCACCAAGTCCTCAGTCACTTGTTCCGACAGCAACCCAGCAGCTTTTCTCCCTCTCTATGCCAGGGCCAGCCTGAGCTGGCAAGGCAGCCCTTGGTTCAAAATCTGTCTCCATCCAGCTATTTCTGCTGCATGTAATTCAAGAGCACACCATTCTTTCTGGCTAAGCATTGTCCTTCTTAATGTGTGAAGACTCCAGGAAGGGCCTTGCATCCGGCAAAATACACAAAGAAGAGATCAGAGCAATCTCAGAGCTTCTTTGGCCTTCAGTTTCTAGATCTGTTAAATGCATGTGACACCAAGAGAATCAAAAGAACACAGAGAAAACAAACTGCCGATGCAGGGCTTGAATCCAGACAGACAGGGTCCTGTTCCACATCTGGCGCAGTCGGCCAATTCTTCAGAATCAACACCCAGGCAGACAGGTATGGCCCTTCTTTCCTCAACACTAGCAGAGTAACTAGGATTTTCGGTCTGTACCTGTTCCCATGCAATTGGGTCCTGAACCGCTGTGGCCTAGTGATCACCACCTGGGTCTCCCTGAGGGCAGGTCCGATGCCCACATCCCAGTCTCTGGCTCCTTGCACACCACACACAACTAGGACCCTGAGGTCCCCATCTTGGCCTAATAACCAGATGGCGGAGGGTAGGGTTGAGGGCTGGCAGTCCCAGATCCGCACACGCACATCACCAAGCCCTGAAGATACACCCTCCTTGGGACCCAATCCCAAGAGAATGTGCACACTGGGAGGTGGCCGGCGGCGGGAGGGGAGGATGCCTACCTCGACACAGATCCTGTTCAATAAGTTTCATCTGCAGATGGAATATCTGTTCCTGGAGTTTGCAGATGGCGTGTTTCGTTCTCTCGCGCCTTGTCACCATGTAGCACAGATTTCTAACCTGAGAAAACAGAAGAGAGATTTTCCACCTTACTCACAGGCAGCTACCTCTGACCACCCAGTTTGGGGGTGGGGGTGGGGGGCGCTGACCAATGGTCCAGGGGTGATGGCAGGGCCCAGGGTAGAGGCTCTGGCTGCCACCACTGCCTATGCTGCCCAGGACATCTGGAAATCAATTCCCAGACCCCAGAGTGTACCCCTCAGACCTGTGCTGCAGTTTAGATCCCAAGCACAGGGCCAGGCACAGTGGGCAGGGGAGAACATCTGGAGATGACTGGCACCTCCTCCCTCCTCTCGGTCTTTCCTGGCAAATCAGCCACACTGCTGCCAAGGGCCTTCCAACATGGCCGATCTCCCCTTTAAACATGTGCCCCAAGGCTCGTCAGGGACTCTCAGGGTCACAAAATCTTTCCTCTGCCTCCTGTCCTGGGATTCTTTATCCCGTCAAAGAAACTTCCACCATGAGCCCCATGGTGATCCTGAGCCACAAATGGCCATGGAACATGGAGCCAGGGAGTGCTCTGGCAGAAGCAGTCTTGAGCCTTGAGCAGACAGTCAGTCCCCGGCCTGCCTGTGCCCAGCTTGGTGACCCATGTCCACCTGCTGCATGACAAGCAAGCTCTCATGTCCACTCAGCCAGAGACAGAACTGCTCAGGGGGAAGGGCAGGGGCCTCCCAGCTCCATTAGGGCGTAAGACCAGCTTGCTTAGGCCAGGTGACACGGGTCTTCTCTGCAGCTGGTCCAGAAGGATGGGCTGTGCTGCTGCCTGCCCACCTGGCACCTTTTCTCAGTGTGCCATCCCTCAGCGGCCTCTCTCAGGGTGAGCGTCACACTTCTGGGGCAAGACCAGGCCCCCTCCCTTGAGACACTTCCTGGGTCTGGGGTCATCTTCAGCTCAGTAAAGAGCCTCTGGCAGCAGGGACAGTTATCTTAAGAATTGTTGAACTTGAATCCTGGGTCCTTCCTGAGACCCTACCAGGGTCTCAGCAGCTGAGGCTAGTACCTGTCTCCAGCTGGGTTCCATCTTCACGGCTGAGTTCAGTCTTCACATCCTAAAGCTGCCTGGGGGTGACCTCTGGGTTCTCTAGTCCCTGCATCTTAGTGTGAGTGCTGTTTCCCCTGGCCTGGACCTTTCTGCTGGGTGTGGGCGTCTTCTTCTCCTTCCTGAATCTATTTGGGAGGGAGATCCCAGAAGAATGCCTGGTCCAGTCTCAGACTCTGCATGGACCCTTGTCAGCCCTCCACACTTGGTGGGGCTTCTGCCCAGCCCAGCCCAGGAAGATCAAGCCATGGTTCCACCCACCTTAAGCAGCAGAGCTGTTCACCCCTGTGGCCAGCACCTCCCCGAGGGACAGCCCTGGCCTTCAGCCACCTGGCCCCAGTCTGGCCCCCTTGCTCAGGCCTCCTGGAAAGGCCTAACCTTCTCAGGCCTCCCTGTGGCCTGTGGCTCTGTGGCTGGGGCTGGGCTGGGTCCTTGGCTCAGCAGGGAGCAATGCTCCTTTCCTTCTCAGGGCTCAATGCCCAGAAGGGCCGAGAGACACTGACCAAGTACAGACAGGACCAGGCACCTCTGACCCAGACTTGGGTGCAGTGAGGAAGGTTTCTTGGAGAAAGGGGCAGTTAGGCCCAGCAGGAGGTGACCACTTCACAGAGGGAGAGGAAGAGGCTGGGGGACCAGGGATCCAGAGTACCGGCCAGCAGGAGAGAATCAAAGAGGACCCGAGGTCCATTCATCTCGTGTGGCTGGAGTATTCAGTGGGCAGTGAGGAGGGGCGAAGCTGGTGGACAGAGGGAGGGGCGGGCTTGAGTCTGACAGAGCCAGGCCAGAGGAGCCCTGTGGGGGTGGAGCGTGGGCTTAAATGTCACCTCCAGAAGGTTTTCCCCATTCACTACATCTAAGCAGCTCGCTATTACTTTCCACCCCACACCTGGCAACCACGCAGCCTAGTGAGAGCGGGGACAGCGGGGAATGGAGAGGTGGATGGATTCATGGCTACTCTGGAAGCCCCAAAACAAACTAGTCAACAACTAACCTAAAAACAGACCAATCAACATCCAGCTTTGTAAAAATTTCTACAACATGCCATCCTCGAGTTTACTCCACCCTCAAACCTAACCTCTAAAGGGGAGGAGCCAGATGAGAAGATGCTCTAAAGTTGTAGATTTCTCCATGAAATTGACAAGAGTCATATTCATTTACTTTCTACTAAAACAGAGATGTGGTTTTTTTTGGTCTTCCATCTGAAACTCAAGGAGTGACCAAATGAAGTACTGGCATCAAGATCACTGGAGTGCTGGTTACAAACATGGATTCCTAGGCTTGGGGGGCACTAAACTCTGTGGGTGGGCCTCAAATATATATTTTCTATAGCACTGTGGAATCTGAGAACTATTGCCCTATACCAGGAGACTTCAATTTACTATGGTAGAAAGAAAATATTAGAACCTGTACTACTGATATTTATTTTTGTTTCTGATCCTATTAGAAATTCTGATTTCACATGTTTTACAAAATACAGTGCTAAGTATGAATGGGAAATTAAATATAACATATATTGGAAATAAATGCTCAATTTTTTTTTTAATGATAAAGATATACTACACAATCAATACTATCTGGAGATCCCCACCATAGAAGACAAGAGTGTTGCCTCTCCTGAGAATCCCAACGATGCCAGCATTCTTTGGTGGGCACACACTGTTCCCCTGTTCCCACTCCACCCAGGACTCATCAATTACTTTTCTAATCTCTTCTGAGATTTAGAGCAACATATCTGTATCTTACAGAATGTAGATTTCCTTTACAATGATAGTGTTTGGGGACGAAGTATTGATACCGCTTTAGAGGCTCACCCAGGCTAACAGGCTCCTTACAACGCCATTACTGCTTTTTCTGGTTATAAAGACAGAACATTCTCATTAAAAAAATCAATCAGTACACAAATAAATCAAGCAGAAAAGTCCCCAATAACTAGCGCAGGGATTGGCAATTGGTTTTACATTTTGATGAAGCTATTTTGATATCAACAAGTTTTGCAGAGAGCGCCTGGATGTGGAACTAAGAAAGAAGTAGGAGGATTCCTGGGTGGTGGCCTGAGCTAGAACAGGCCAATGTTGGGGCATTCATGGAAACTGAGAAAGCTGTGGGCGGAGCGGGTTTGGACCTGTTGGAGCGTTGAGCAAGAAATGCCTGGCAGGCTTCTGAGGAGACTCGCAGATCAGGAGCTCTGGAGGGAGGTGTGGGCTGGAGGCAGACGCCTGACAAGGAGCAGATCTGCAGAGAGAATGCCTATGATGGCAGGCCCCAGGGCCTCCAGCGTTCAGCTCTCGGGCTGAGCAGACCGAACGATCACTTGGGCCAAGGAGCAGCCAGAGAGGAAGAAGCCAAACTAGAATGTTAAAAGGGGTGGAGACAGGGGGATCTAATCAGAAAATCCACAGTTAAAGTATCTCAAGACCAAGGGAATGTCTAACTGGCACCAATGCTGAGAGGGGCAGGGAAGAGGATGGAGAAGTAGCTGCTAGGATTAGGGAGGTGGAAGCTGTTGGTGGCCCTGGTGGAAGGCTCCAGAATATGGTAGTGGCAGGAGCCCAGCCAGAGTGGAAAGGTAGGAGTAAAAGCTCTGAGGGGTGACTGGGAAAGAGAGATGAGGCTGGAGATGGAGAAACCCACTACTTCAGGTAGACAGGGAGGTGGGGATTTGCTTTTGAAAGTGTGAATAGAGTTAAAGAGATATAATGTTGGCAGAAAAGGTTCTGGAGAGGGGGAGGAGACAAACAAAGGATGAGAGATTCCTATGCTGAGGGGTACAGGCTCAGGAGGGTGGGCTGGAAAGAGACCCTTGGAAGGTAAGTGGAGGAAGTAGGAGGGGAGGGCAGAGAATGGATATGTTGGGGTCTATTGGCAAGAAATTGGAGGGTTCAGGTCTGAAGCTTCCATTTTTCCTGAGAACAGGATGGGAGGTTGTCTGCTAAGAGTGGGGAGCCTTGAGAGAAGTGGAGCAGGGGTGGAGACAGACAGTGGGTTGGGAAAGCCCAGAATGGTGTCTGGGTTGCAGGGTTGTATCCTGCCAAAGCTAGCTGCCAGATAACGCAGGGATACCTCCCTGCTCACTGAGATGGGGTCTGTCCTGGTGGGCCTGATGGCCCCCGGGAGACAGTGGTTCTCTGTCAGCTTCTCTGTCAGGGGGTGGGAGTGAAGAAACAGGAGGACAGGGAAGGGCAGCAGGCCTGGGGAGACAGGTGAACAGGGAGAACAGAAGGCAGGGGTGGAGAAGTAGGATTAGGGTTAATGACCCGGGAGGTGACTGGTTTCCATCAAGGTGGGGGCACTAATGGGATGAAAAATTCCTAAAAGTGGGAGGCATGGGAGCCAAGAAGCCTGGGGTCTGGAGACTGAGGCTGCCCATGTCATGCCCGGTGCCATGTCCAGGGCACCGAGGACAGTCAATGAGCTGTGGCCAAGTTCCAAGGAGGCAGGTGAGGAGAGGGAGAGGGCGGGACCCACCTCCCAGCTGAGTCTCCTCTCCTGGGGAGAGCTGGTGGCAGTGAGGCATGGGGAGCTGTGACACGTCCACCATCTAGGGCGTGTGTGTCTCAGAGCTGTCCCCACCCTGCTGGCTCCTCCTCAGGCCAGGGGTCAGGCTGGCGAGTAACTTCCTGATAACCAGATCCAGAACCGCAGGGCAGCAAGGCCCTGTGCAGCCCGCAGTTGCTAGGGGACACCAAGTGGCCTTTGCCGGGCTGATCATCAGGCTGATGTCAGTGCTGCAATTTTTTTGTCAGCCGTGAATAACTCTGGGAGGCTGCAGTGGCTGTGCCTTCCTGAGCTGCTTGCCAGGGCCAAGGCCTATGGCTGAATTCTTAAGAAAGCACATTTTCTGGGCCAACCATAAAATGGAATTTCACACTGGTGGCGGCAGCCTGGCCTCCAGCTTCTGCTTCTCTCCATAAACCCCCTGACGGGTCTTGGGGGGCAAATGACCAGTCAGGGAGGCCACCCTTGCTTCCTAGGCTCTGGCAGGGAGCCTGACCCTTAGGTCCTCCGTGCAGCCCACCCTCAGAGCCCCAGGCTTTGCCTCCCTGCCAAACTGCCTGTGGGGCCAGGACCATAGCAACAACCATGGCTGACAACGGAGGGCACTATGCTAAGTCCTGCCCCCGCCCCACCCCCATCTTCACTGCCACCGTCAGTACCATCCTTATGCCCTAAGAGACAAGCAAACAGAAACCCAGACATGTGGAAACAAACCCAGAAGGCGCAGAGCTGGATGCAAACCCAGGCTACCCAAGGCCTCAGTCTTAACCCCTTTGCCAGGCCTCCCTGATGGATCCGTGCCCAAGCTGGCCTGGTGCCCAGACAAAGGCTGGACACTCTTGGCCGCTGGCACTGGGCCATGGTCGGGGACCAGGCCTGGGCAGGCCACCAACAGCCGTGGGTCTTTGCAGAAAGCCTCCCTGCAAGCATAGTTCTCGGCCCTGTTCACTCACTCACTCACCAGCACGTGGCCGTGAAAGGCCCTGAGACCGGGAACATGGGAGGGGATGAACCTGGCACACTGCTCTTGGACTCCCTTCCTCCCCTCAGCCCTGCCCAGACTGCTCACTGCCTCGGCCCTGCTCTCAGCTGGTGCCCACCAGCCCAGTGTCCTCCTGGATCCCACCAAGCTGGTGTCTCCAAGCCTGGCTCAGTGGCTACTGGGGAAGCAGAATTTTGACAGGGCCCTCCCAAGTCCTAAGAAGCTGCACCAACTTAGTCTGCCCTGCTTCCTCTTGCTGGAGGAAGAGTGGACTGGCTCTCAGCTGACTTTGGAGGGCGGCTCTGTCCTCCCTTGGGAGGGTTTGTGTGGCAGCTCTGTTTGTCCTGGAACCCCCGAGCCTGTCCTAGCAGGCTTGCTGGCACCCCGGGCCCTGCCAATGCCAGTCCCTGACTCCACCTGAACCAGCTGACACTGGGGTCAGGGTGGGGGGAGATTGGCGGGTTGATAACAAGAATGCTCTCACCCAGGAAATTTGCAGAATAGAGAACAAGCCAGCATCTCTCTTCCTGACAACTCCCCCTCATCAAGTCTGAATTCAAGCTCAAGCCCTAGGAAACATGAGTTCCCCTAAGGCTTCCTGTTGCTTCATCTCTCTGAGCCCCAGTTTCTCCATCTGCTCAGTAGGGCTGGGAGGATCTACCTCACCTCTCTTCTCAGGACAACTGCGATGGGTAGATAATAAGTGAGCCCTTCCCCTGCCTCCCCATACAGCCTAACTAGGACCAGGCAAGTGGGCTGGCTCAACAAGACACCTAGCACAGACCAGCAAGGAGGTCACTGATGGGCGGTTTGGGGGACACAGCAGGAGTAACTGCTCAGTGTATGTGCTGGGAACCCAGGAGCAGAGGCTTGGGGGTGATGGAGGACCACTCTAGAAGCAGCTGTGGATCTCAGAAGGAGAAGGCCTGACACTCCAGCCACATGGCACATGGGATCGGAGGCTGGGCTGCCCAGGGGGTGGTGGTTGCAATGGAGTGGCCTTGCCTGCTGCCCTGGCTGGAGTCAGGGGCATTTGGTGTCACTTCCCCTGCCTCTCCCTCTGACCTAGACACAGGCCAGCTGCCACTCAGTAAGCCCCCCCCCCCAGGCCAATCAGGGTCCTCTCCCTTGACCAGGCCCCAGGCCAGATGTGTGGCGTGAAGGGGAGTGGGGAAGCACCTTCCAGATTCAGTTTCCATCTCATGTTTCCCCTGAAACCCAGTACATTACAACACTTGCCAAGTTGCTCTACCCATTTTACAGACTTACCAGTTGAGATACAGATAATAAAAGCAGCTGCCTAAGGTCACACAAAACCCCCTTGAGGCTTCCATCCAGGACTATTTCCTAGAAAGGCCCAGGGAGAGGGTGGGTGTATGTCTGTGCACCTGGGGGGGACACTGCAACATGTCCGATCCCACCAGAGAGGAGGAGAGGCCAGAGCAGCCCCTGGGGGGTTTCAGAGGACTGGAGCAAGGACCCAGGACATCCACCCCATCTGTGGGTTGCCCCAGCCTGGGGTAAGGGGGAATGGGTGGGTATTCCACCAGTTGGAGCTAGCTGGTGGGTACCAAAAAAAACAAGTTAAAGGATATATCCCAATGAAGACAGGCCCTCCTTCCCCTTCCTTCCAGGGGAGCTGGAGAAGCTGGAAGTTTGGGGGGCCCCCATGCTCAAGGAGAGTCACTTATTCCCACCCTGCACAGCTCAGCCTGAAACCCTGGCACCTGCACTCTCCTCATCTCACTCAGCCCCAAAGTCACCACCTTGTCCCAAGTCACTGTCCCCTCTCTCCCGGCACACAGCTGGGGAGTTTTAGCCAACTGAGCCACTCTGGACCCTGTGTTTCCTCCGTCAGAGGAGTGGCTGCAAGTTCCAGCCACATCAGACTGTCGTGTTTAAAACACTTCTGCAGCTTTGTGATCTACCCACCACGGGTCCCTGCAGCCTCACCCTTCCTACTCTGCACAGGCCACTGCTGGCCCCCAAGCCCACTCCCAAACCTCTGTGCTCTGCCCCGGCAGGAGCCTCGGGCACACCTGTGTGCCTGGCCCCGGCCTGGCCCAGCGCGTGCTTGTTTGGCTGACTTTAGCAATCCTTGCTCGTGAAGCCTTAGGCTCTCGGCACAGGTAAGGGAGGCAGCATGGCAGTCGGGAATCAGAGGTCTGGGTCCTTGTCCAACTCTGGTGTTTCTCAACCACCTGACCCTGGCAGAGCCCCACCCTTCACCAGGATGGCAAAAGTACTGCGACAAGAGGGACTCAGAGACTCAATGAGCGGGATCCTTCCTGGGTGCATCAAGTATCAAACAATCTCTCCCTTACCCCTTGGCTAGCCCCTGAGGCCCACAGCCCAAGATCGACTGAGCCATGGCTGTCCCAGGACAGCGAGTGAGGAACAGAAGCAGCAACTCCATGGCCCAAAGGGTGGGCGGCAGGCAGCAGGGTACTCACCCTCTCCAAGTCCTGCCGCAGGTGGGTGAAGAGCTTGAGGCGGCGGTAGAGCACATCCTGCTCCTGCTGGGCCAGGTTGTCCACCTCATCAGTCTTGGGAGTCAGCAGAGGCTGGTTGGCATTGGCTTTCCTCTTCAGCTTCCAGTACTGGTAGATGAAGTCAACCAGCGTCTCTGCCAAGTCCAGCCGCTCGGCCACCTCGGCCGGCTCCACCAGCTCGTAGAAGTCTTCTTCCAGCTGCTGGAGCCGCTGTTTGCGAAGGGTCACCTTCTCCAGGTCCTCGCCAGCTGGGCTGGGCTCCACAGGCTCGGATGTGGGCTCCCCCCGCAGGCCCCTGTCACTGTGCTCCTGGCAGAAGGACTTGAACTTGACCTCGTCATTGTCAGCTAATATAGTCCGCATTTCCAGGCCGTGGTCAAAGGCGCAGGTGACGTGGAACGCCGTGACACAGGAAGGCATGGAGCACTGACGGGAGAGGAAAGGCAGTGTCAGACTCGACCCAGGGGCACCAAGGGGGCCCTGGTGGGAGGGAAGAAGCATGTGGGGCTTCCTGCAGGGTTCCACTAGTCCCCAAAATGCTGGGGGGGCCTCAAATATAATGGGACAGGCTCCCCACATCCTGTGTGATATGGAGGGAGCTGTGTCAGACAGGAAGGGGGGAGTCCTAGAGGACCTGGGGTTCAGCACCAGGGACCATGGGGAAATCAACAACCAGAAGATGATTGGGCAACCCATCAGAAAACAAGCATTTTGGGGCAAAATGACTTCAGGATCAGAAGGCATCAAAAGAAAGAGCTACCAATAGCTGGTGAATTCGTGTATCTTGGGGGGGGGGTATGTTGAAGATCTATGCAGTGCTTTTGTATTATCTTCACAACTAACCTGTAAGTTTGAGGTTATTTCAAAATAAAAAGTTAAAAAAAGAGAGAGGGGCTGAGGATGGGTCACTGCCCTCTACTCCTATGATGATCTGGATGGGGACCACTGTCCCTGCCTCTGTCCTCTGGGAGGAAGGGCTGTACATGGCCCCCTTAGCTGCTGATGCTTCAAAAAGAATGCACTCCCACTATTAGTGACCATCTGTACTGTGCTCGTAAGCCACTTTAAAGGTCTTACAAATGGGTGGAGGCATATCCAGTGTTTGCAAGAAGATGACACCCCCACCCCCAGAGATAAGGAAAGGAAAGTATGGTAACCCCCTAATCCATAGACCAGAAGCATCAGCATCACTAGGGAAGTTGTTAGAAATGCAAATCCTCAGGCTCCACCCCAGACCTACTAAATCAGAACCTCAGGGTAGAGGGGTGGATGCGCAGGGCTTGGGGCCCAGCAGTCTGGTTTAACAACCACTGCTGTAGACAGACGAGTGTAGCCCAGCCCTGTGCTGGGTGCGACTTGTAGCTTAGCCGGAGGGAAAATTTGATTCCTACCCCTCCCAGGTCAGCCTTGACGTCAGAAGTGAGGTCAGAATACTCATCAAGTCCAAAGACATTCACTCTTGGGGAAAGCTGGAGTTCTCAGTATTGCAATGGGGTGGTGAGCTTTGGCTCCCCAGACCTGTTCCCTGTTGCTAGAGAAATTGGGGACGGAGACATCTCCTCCCTGACCATGGTAGGGTTCCGACTCTGGTCCCTGTCCCATCAGGGGCTCTGTCTGTAGCACCATGGGGTTGAGTGGAGGGCGGTGGCAGCTGCCTGTTTTCCAGGCAGCCCCAGGTGGGCCCTCTCTGCAGCTGGCTCCTGCATGGGCTTCTGGGCAGCAGGGGGTGGAGCCGGCCATGTACCTGGATGCAGGTGCCTGTGCACTCCTTGCAGAGGTTGCAGGACAGAGCCCAGCGGCTGGCTGGGATATGTGAGATCTTGGTGATGGGCTCCATCTTCTCGGGGCAGCCAATGCTGACCTGGGCAGGACATAAAGAGCCCAATCAGGTATCCTCATTCTTGACCTGCCTCCAAGGATCACCAAAGGGCAGGGCTGTCTGCAGGCTGTCTGCTGAAAGCAGGCAGTGGACAGACGGGCAGTGGGGGAGCCTTCCTAACTCCAAACAAGCATGGACCCAAGGCCTAAGGCCCTCCCTCCTACATGTGCCAAGCTGACCATTTGGGTGTGAGTGTCAGTATGTTCATCAGTGACCATTACATTGTGTGACATGTAAACAATCTGTGAATGTGTGAGAAAGGGGGCACATGGTGTGTGTAATTGTCTGGATGGGTGTGTGTGTCTGTAGCTTGTGTGGGCCTTGTGGTAGAAATGCATCTGTGTGTGTATGTATGTGCGTGCACATGTGTGTGCATGCAAGCACCCCCCCACCCCTACCCCGTACCTCAGGCCTTTGTTAACAGCATCTTCCAAGTTGTTATTACAACTTGTATTTGTTTTATTTATTTTTCTGGCCACCAGAAAAAGGCCTCATGGCAGAATCTCCTCTTAGGAGGCTTCCAGGGCTCTCCTGGCCAATGGGGATGTGTCTTTGTTCACCTCTCCTGTCCCTCCTTTGGGGACAGGCCATCCTGTAATAACCCTGGCCATGTCTTGTGGGCCCAGACCATCCCTCCGCCAAAGGCAGGGCTCAATCGCCTCCCCAGTGTTCATGCCCAAATTAGAAGGATGGTCCTGTCTTCCCTGACCTCTGTCGAGACCTTAGACCTACTACCTGAATCCCCCAGCCACTCATAACCCCCGTTTCCCATGGAAATGACCATCTGATTCTGCCCAAGTGCACAGGCAAAGTCCCCGTGGGGTGCAGCCTGAGCTCTGCCCAGGTCTGTCCCCTGAGATTCCCCTGTTGTAATGTGGACCTCTCACTCCTGTATCCCTGTGCTCTGCTGCCCATCTGCCAGGACCGAGACTAGGGTTCCCCATTTTAATGTGGGCCCCCTTTGGCATTCTACCCACTTTTCATAATGTTCTACCTGGGCCTACAGACCCACATCCCCATGGAGGATGTTCCCTGGGGGAACCCCACCCCCTACATCTGCTCACCTCAGGAATCCACAGGGCACAGCTGACATGCACCCACTTGGTCCCACTTCTGGTGGGCTTCAGGGCTCCTCCTCGCTTGGGGCAGAGCAAGCACTTTGGCTGGACACCCAGGGCACATGTCCGGCATAGCCAGCTGCCTGTGGGCACCTTGAGGATACCATAGCATGCCTGGGAGAGAGGGGGGTGGTTGGGGTCAGAGGCGCTGGCCAGTCCACAACCCCAGCCCTAAGCTACACTGCTAGGCAGCCTCTGCCAAGGCGACCTCCCGAGGGGCTGTAATACAAGGGATCCCGGGAAGCTATCTGCTTGCAAAGTGTGCCTGAAATTTCACCACTCAGGGTCCTCTTCTGTGTTTCGCTCAGGTCTGCCTCCTGCTGGGAGGAGTCACTTTAAGTCAGGGCTAGAGTGGCTTTTCCAGAGAGGGGACCCCTGGGTCCCAGTTCGGTCTTCTGCAAACAAGGCCCCAAGATGCCCAGGACCTAGGGTCTTGGGGCCAGAATCAGGAGGGAGACCTAGTGGGCCACACCACGCTTACGAGGCCAATGATGGTAACTAACACTTAGAACCCTTCCTATACGGTTCCCAGCAAATAACATGGTAACTTACTTAATCCTCACAACTCGCACTTTTATTTGTAGTTGAAACGGAAACCCAGAGAGGTTAAGAAACTTGCCCAAAGTCAAACAGCTTGTGAAGGGCAGACCCACGGTTTGAGGCCAGGTGGCCACTACACTGACTTCCTCTGCAGGTACAGGACAGGGGTCAGCAAAGGAGGAGGTTGATTGGTGGCAAGGGTCTGAGGGAAGCCAACAAGGAAGAAGATACAAGACCATCCAACAAGCGTACTCAAGTCTGGCTGGCAGGGGCCTTGGGTGTCCCTGGCACCACAGGACACTTGTGCCATTCCCCCTCTCTCCCTCCACCCTCCTTAACAGGGGCTTTGCCCCCAGCCTCCTCTGCTCCCATATCGCCTGGGCAGAGAGGAGGCCTGCCTGGGCCGTGAGTGTGGACACAACATGGATGAGGGAGATTGGGGGGGGGAGTTCACCTGGTGCACACAGACGTTGCACTTGTCACAGAAGACCATCTCATTGCCATCCTCGCCCTCGGGAGAGCGGCACACATCACAGACCACATCCTCATCGTACTCGATGCCCAGCCCCTCCTGCGTCTCAATAGCCCGCGCCATATTCTGGTGGCACAGTGTCTCCAGTTCCTCCAGCACACGCTCTAACGTCAGCTCGTCCAGCTCCGGCCTCTCTGTAGGGAGGACACGGGATGGTGTTAGGAGCCAGACTCCTTGGAGGTCTGAGGAGGACTGAGCTCCTAGGGCTACAGGAATTCTGAGCAGATGTATGGGAGGGTTTCATTCATCAGCTGTGTGACCTGGGAAAAGCATCCACCATCTCTGAGAATCAGCTCCACTGCCTGAAAACTGAATGGATGGAACCATCCAATCTAAAAGACACCTGCCCATTGCGGTATTCCGACTTTGGATAGCCTGCCCGACCACACAGGTAGGGGCACATGCAGATAACTGGCTGCATGGAAGCTTCCCAGGGATGTAGCTGTCTCCATGGGGAATCAACTGCTTCCACTTGGAGTGTATAGGGGGGAGAGGGGGAGCTCTGAAGGTGGGTGAACATAGCCAAGCTGGCTGTTCCTGGGACATGTTAGTGGGTTCACCCACAGGGCCCATAACTGACCCCAGGCCCATCTGTTACCGTAGATTCACTCCGGTGCCTACTTACTCTTCAACTAACAGTCATGCTTTACTACAATATTCCCAAGAACCCTGTAAATTACACCCCATTAATGCCCTCACTTGACAGCTGCAGAAACTGAGGCATGAAAACATTAAATAACTTCTCCAAACAGTAACTGAGTAGGAAAACCTCCCCACCCCTAACCTGCAGATCTGTGCAGAGCCAAAGGCCAGTCTTGGCCGCTGCTGTTCTGAGAGTGAGGGTGCTGGTGTTTGGAAAAAGACCTCCCTGCCCTCCCCACACCTCCAATCCCATTCTCAGCCTGATGGGTCACCTACCCATCTCCTTGAGCTCCAGGTTGATGAGCTCCAGCCAGTAGGCGTCAATCTCGTCCAGGTCATAGCGGCTGCCCCCGGGCCAATCAGGCTGGGAGCCCTCACCAAGTTCAGAGCTGCTCGGGGATACCTGGGTAGGGGGGCCTTCCAGTGGTGGGAGGATCCTAGGAAATTAAGAAGGGGTATTGTGAGGGGAGGGGCCCTCAGCTTGCCACCCTCCCTGGGTTAGGGGACTCCAGTGAGAACTCCTGCCCCTCACCAGCTGGCCTGCCCAGCTGAGGAGTTGGTAAGCAGGAGTAAAGCTGCGGGACTTTGATGCCAAGCTGTCGCCCACCCCCAGTCTCTTCCTATGCTCCCTCCTGCACATCTTGCCACCCTGCACAGGCTCAGATGACCACGGGTAAACAGACAGTCACAGGAGACCCAAAGAGCTCTGGGCAGATACACAGTCTTTGCTCACCCCATAAACTTCCATGCTGCCCGGAGCACATCTCCAGCAGGGAAGCTGGACCTGCCCTGCCCAGGCCTGTAAGAGGCAACCCAGGTAGCATCCTAGGCAATGCCCTGTGCCAGCCACTTTGGGACTGGTAGAATAGGACAAGCTGGGCTCTAGGTTCTTCAGCACATCCTTCAGGGCTGGGGAGGAGCCGGGCATTGTCCATACACTTTCACAAGCCCTGGCCCCTCCTTCATCAACACTGAAAACCCCCTGGCCTGGAGTGAATCTGCTGCCAGGCCTCTTCTGAGGTGACGAGAGCCCTACTCAGCTGCAAGGCTGCAGCCCAGGCTTACAACTGCCACGAGGGGCACAGTGCTGCCCACACACCTTGCACTTCCCCAGATACAATGTTGTTACCCCCAAACTGGAGCCCTATCCCCCTGGAAACAAAGATGTGCCTGCTCCAGTCCCAGGGTAACACCCCCAGCTGAGCCCTCCCTTGGGAACATGGCTCTGTCTCTGAGGCAGCTTGCAAAGGTGCTGGCTGTAGGACATGGACTTTGGGCAAGCCACTTTTGTGTGCCCCAGTGTCCTTATCCATTAAATGGGCCAATAATAATTAATACATGTAAAGCTCCTAGAAAAGGGCCTGGCACACAGTAAGCACTACACGTGTGAGTGTGTATTTTAAGACCTCTGGATATCACTTTTCTCCTTCTGAAACGGAATATAAAGTCTTTTTGCCTTGGAAGGTGTCCCCTCTTGGCTCAGCTGGGTGCTGCCCTCAGTTCCTGATGCCAGTTCAAAATGCCAGCTCCCCCCACCCATTGCCATGGTTATTGCTGCGGAACATGGTCTCCATCTGGCAGGCCGCACCGGGGCTTGAGAGGCCCCTCACTTGCCCCAGAGGACTTCTGGGGGTCGAGGGCAGGGCTGCCAGGGGCTGTGACTAAGCCGCAGGCTGGGGAGGGGAGGGCAGGCTAGGCCACTGGAGGGCACAGAGGCACGGCGTGGCTGTGGGGAGGGCTCCGGGGCTCCAGGAAATGCTCTGGGTGTCGGCAAGAGGGGCAGGAAGGATAGAGGAGACCAGGAGGCAGAGGCCCAAGCAGGGAGGGGAGCTGGGCCTGCTGGCCTGGAGGGAAGCCCAGATGGGCAGGAAGAAAGGGAAAGGGTTTGGCTTCACCTTTGACCACACAGGGCCAGATAAAGGAAGGCCTGAGGCAGTGATGTGGTGCAACTCTCTACTCCAGAGGTTATTCCAAAAAGGAGCACTACTAACTATGACTTTCTCCATTAGGCGGGTATTTGAAATAACACATTCTTTTAAAAACCCAGCCCCTGGTTTTGGGGTGACCCTACTTTGTACCCCAAGCATGTGCTTAGTTGTCTGCCACCTGGCCAGGCTCTAGGGACCAAGTTCTCCGTCCTCTCTCTGGGGAGCTGGGGCTGTGGGCTCACAGCAGAAAACACATTTCCTGTGCTCCTGGGAGCTCTCTTCAGCTGCTTCCCCCTTCTGGTTCTGGCTCTGGAGGAAGCTCTCCCACCTGGTGGACTGAGATGGCCCCCGGCCAAGGCCTCCCCGGCAGCTGAGGCCAGCAGGACTGAGGCCAGCTGGGTGGAAGTGGACACCTGGGCTGAGATCCGACAGAGGAGGTTTCTACCCCAAAAGACCAGACATAAGCTGGAGGTCAGCCTTGTCCCAGACTGAGCCTATGGGCCACAATGAGGGGGCAGAGCAGCCCTTCACTCATTGTTTGTGGTAGGGAAACAGATTCTTACCATCCAGAGGGCGTTCACATCATGAACCATGAGTTGGACAGTCATGTCCAGTGGCCTGGGAGGACCGGGCACAGAGGGAGGGAGGGACAGAGGGACACTGAGGCAGTGACTGGAGGAGGGCAGTTGGAGCCAGCAGGGCACAAGGCTCGCTCTCGCTGGGCCTCACGGGGACATGCAGGGCTCCTTCCCGTGGCCTCTCACTTCCTGGCCCACTAGGCGCTGACGGTCATGCAGGGAATTCCCCATAATTTCCTAACTTCCTTATACATAAAATGGGGACAGTAACGTACTTTATAGGGCTAATATGATAATTAAACGTAACAGGCTCAGCGCAGCAAGTGCCTGGGAACAGAGCTCCTATAACAATTATAGCCATGGTGACTCCTGTGCTGGCGTCCCAGTGAGGGCTGTGCAGTGGGAGGCACCCAGAAGATGGAGGGGCTGGGCTGCAGGGAGATGGGAGAGAAGGGTAGGGAGAGCTGTCCAAGAGAGCACCCCCCACCCCCAATCTGTCCTCTCCAAAAAGAGTACAGACAGGCCAGGAGCGCCAGGCTTGTGTCGGCTTAGTGCAGCCATGCGTATGCTGGGAATGTACCTAGCAAAGCCAAAGCTGTCTGAACACGTGCTCTTCCCTTGATGTCAACAGATAAAGCACGGCACAGGCAGACTGAAGCCAAGCTACTAGTGTGGGAGCATCTGTAATTAATTACCCAGGCAGGCGGAGGTTTCCGGAACCACCTGACATTGACATCAAGGAGAGAGGACAGATTACTGGCCCAAGCCTGATCAGGAAATCACCTCTCTGGCCAGCTGGTGGCCTGCCCCTCTCTCACTACCCTGGGCCTTGGCATGTGCCAGGCACTGTGGCAACTACCTGGCATGAATATTCTCATTTAATCCTCAGAACCACACTGCCAGGCAAGTGCTGCTTTTATCCCCATTTTACAGATGAGGAAACAGGCTCACAGACGATCAAGTAGCAGCACGTCATTCTGCAGAGATGAGAATATGAATCTGATCAGGAGGCTATACATGTTTCTGGCTCTAAGCAGGGGATGTGAATAGATTTATTCTTCAAATCCCACACATACTCCCAATTCTCAAAGGCCCCAGACAAGGGTTGGTAGGCATTCGGCCCTCAGGAGTGGATGGCAGGAAACAGTGGAGGACTGGCCTCCTCCAATGTCCAATTTCCTCACAGCACCTGAGCAGGGCTCAGGGTCTGCTTCGTGCCTGTGACCCGAAGCCCAGCACAGGGCTGGGGCCAAGCTGGCATTCAGTGAAACAGTCATGGGTGTGGCTGCCAGGAACACAACAGTGCTGAAGTCGAGGAGGTGACAGCTGCAAGCTCTGCCCCAGGCCAGGTCTACATGAGCCTGGGCAAGAGTCAGGGGGCTGCCAAGGCTAGACTGTCAATAACCCAAGTCACCCAGCCCAGGCCAGGTCACACGGCTGTCATATGTGACAACCAGGCCCCTCTTCCCTAAGACAAGACTTGGAGGGAAAGTTTCCTAGCAGCAGAAAGAAGCCCTGGCTGAACTTCTGTATCTGAAGGCACAGCCTATGGCCAGGTAGCCACTTCCTGACCAGTGCATCCAGCCACAGGTCTCTGTGTCCCACCAGACCACATTCCACAGCCGGGGTGTGGCATCTCCCCTGACCCAGCCCTGGCAGGGGCCTGCTCAGAGGCCAGTCACAGCAACTGCTTCCTGACCATCTGCTGAGCACCAGACACTTGACTCTCCCTCTAAAAAGTTTTATGAGAGCAAGGGTACTAGTACACACTAATCTGGAGAGGTAACTGTTAAGATCTGCTTGCAGGACCCAGTGTGGAACTCCATCAATCTAACCCATGACCAGTTTTAACTGAGTACTTGCTGTGTGCCAAATCCTGGGCCAGGCACTTTCCAGGCATCGTTTCAATAACTCATCATGACAGTCATAGGAGGTAAGTGGTGGCGTTATCACTCCTGTGTCAGACAAGGAAATTGAGGTTTAGAGAGAGTCACACTGGGAATCCCTGAATGTGAGTGACACAAGGCAGGATTTGAACCCAGGCAGTCTGGCTGCAAAGGTAAACTGCCAGTGTTTCCGAACATATCAGTGGTTTATGGGATAAGAGAATCAAATCAGAATGGAGACGGGATGCAAGGGAAGCCCAGGACTGGGCAGTCCCCTTACCCTTTGCTCTCCCTGTCCCTCCAGCACCCAGGCTGGGCCACCCAGCTCACCTCACCACAGGCTCTGGAATGGCCTCTGCCCCAGCAGGCACCTGCACACCTTTCTCCCACTCCTGCCGCCACGGGTCCGCCAGGATGTAGTAGTCATCTGGACTGAGCTGGCAGGAGTCTGGGATCTTCATGGCTGTGATCAGGTCTGTCCGGAAGACCTGTCAGGAACAACAGGGCGCAGTGGCAGGCTGCCCCAAGGACTGCTGCCTCAGGGCCATCTGCTCCCCAGGCCCAAGAGCAGGGGAAGAGACAAACACAACAAAAGCGGCCATTCTGTCAGTTCACTTGAAAAGCTAGAAAACAATACAAGTAAGGAGTATGCTACATAATACACCTTCTCTGAACCCAGCATAGAGCTTTGCACACAGCAGAGGGTCCATCAATGTGTTGAACTGAGTGCATATGCGTACTGACCTAGTAAAACACAGTTTGAGGGAAAGATGGGAGTAGAACCCAAGAGGGAGGGAGAAAGTCTTGCAGAGAAAGGCAAAATTTGAGGAAAAGAAGAAAAGACAGATAGTAGAAGGCTTCTGTGAATGCAATACTGCCATTAAATGACTGTTCAGGGAGTTTTTCTGTTGTCCATTTGCAACCACAAGCACAAGTGGAGGTGTGAAAGAGCATAGCCCATGCCACAACCCCAGGAAAATGCAGGACCTTCTACAAACAGCTGAAGGATGGATGGGCCTCCAAGGTCCCTCAAGAACAAGGATGCCAGGGGCTCTACTTTACCACCCTTTATGTATTGGGATAGGAGGAAGATAAGGTTGTATTCCTTCTGAATTAAGCCCATCCCAATACCTCCAAGCCAAGCCATAAGTGTCTGCACCCCATGATTTTGTTTTCTTCTGAGACCTTGCTCACTCAGGGGAAATTGTTCTTTCCAAAGTTCTGTCTGTTGCCCTCTACCTCCCTCCCCAGAACAATCTCAAAATCCAGCCCCAGCAAGCACTGGTGACGCCTCCCTCTCAGCTGCCTGATCTGTGACCGCCCCCTGCCCCCAAAGAG
>PVKY010001912.1:0-28622 GCA_004027775.1 Bradypus variegatus | reverse complement strand
ATTGTCTGATAAGTACTCTCCAGCAGCTTCAATTCCACCCATGCCAGGGGCTATTGAAATGCAAAAAGACAAGGAATCAGTGAGAAGCCAGAAGGGACAAAATGTAGGAGGAAAAAAATGGCTTTTTTGGAGTCTGGGAATGGGTGCCCGCTTTTAGGTGCCCCCACTTCTCAGAGCCCAGCCCTTCTCCAGCACCCCCAGCTCCCAAAATCAGTCAGTTAATTTGTTAATTAATTCTGCTGCTGAGGCTGGGCTGAGCCCCTCCTCTTGCCCCCAGCAGACTGCAAAACAGTCTGTGAGATCTGGGTGGGGAGGGGCGCCAGACCTCTGGTCCAGGAAACTTAGAATGTTCGCTGCAATCTTGGCTTTTCCTCCAATTCCAAACTTGCATCCGATGTGTGACTGGTTACTGGACTCCCGGAAAACACTGTTTCATATAGTTCTTGGGTAGTTGCCAGCTGCTCTGGGCTCCGTCCCTGGCGGCCGCGGCGGCGGCTCCTCCGCGGGGCTCCAGCGGCGCAGGCGGTGCGGGCCCGGTGGCGGCGGCGGCAACCACCCCGGATTATGATCTTAACATTAAACCCAATGAGCAGACTTCTTACCTTTGAGCCCCTTCCTTTAGGCAGTGGGCTTGTCCTCTATGGGCTCTGGCTCCCAGTCTGGGGTGCCTGGAGCCAGGGGCTGACCCCTTGCTGGACCTGGCCCCTGCACATGGAAAGCCGGGCAATGCCGAGCCTCCCCACGGCCCCTGCTGCCCGGGCCTGTGTGGGTCTCACATTGGTTCATGAATCTGACTCTGTCCCTTCGCCTCCCAGGACCGCACCTGTGAAATCGTTGAGGACACGGAATCTAGCCGAATGGTTAAGAAAATGAAGAAGCGCATCTGCCTCGTCCTCGACTGCCTCTGTGCGCATGACTTCAGTGACAAGACCGCCGACCTGATCAACCTGCAGCACTACGTCATCAAGGAGAAGCGACTGAGCGAGCGGGAGACTGTGATCATCTTCTATGACGTGGTGCGAGTGGTGGAAGCCCTGCATCAGGTGAGGCTGTGCCCTCTGCGGCTCCCTCGTTCTCTGGAAGAGCCCTGGGCCTCCCAATGCTGGAGAGGCCACCTGGCCCCACATGCCGTGGAAAGCCACCCTCTTGCTGCCGTTCAGCAGAAAGCAGCTCTGTCCTGCCATCACCCAGGTGTGCTTTGCTGCTGAGAGCATCTGGGATGGTGGGTGGATGAGATTTATGCCAGGCGAGGCCCATTGGGCAGGTGCCAGCCCACGCTCCTGGAGTGGGCTATCCCGGGCAGTCGAGAGAGCCCAGCACAAGCACAGTGTTTTTCCCTCAGTCGAGAGGTTAAACTGTTCCTCCCAGCTCAGTGACAACCGCAGGATATCCACTGGGGGTGGCCACAGCCTGTCTGAGCTTTTCCTAGGGTGGGGAATGTCTCACTGCTTCTGTAGGCTGAGCCTGCACTACTTGATTACCAGAATCATGGGACAGTTCATCCCTGTTCCCCACAGCCAGGCAGACAGAGGCTTGTCTTTTTCAGTGGGATGTTTGATGGAGGAGTGGGGCATTCTCCCCTTAGCTTCTGCCCTGAGAGGAGAAGCTGGAGAAACCACCCTGGGTGGGCAGAGAGCAAGTGGACTCACGTGTTGTCCCATTCATATACACAGCTGATGAAGTGGTAGAACTGCCCCAGTCTGTCTGTGGTTTACAAATCAGTTTCTTTACAAAGAGACAGAACTTCTGCCTTCCCAAGCAGCAGGAGAGCCCACATTCCGCAGGCCAGCCTGCACACAGCTCTCACCTTCATGGTATAAACCATATGCCTGTTGCTTTCCAGAAAAACATTGTGCACAGGGACCTGAAGCTTGGGAACATGGTGCTCAATAAGAGGTAAGAGTCACTTTTCCTTTCATGGTGTGACCTGGGGCCGGGTCAGGCTACATGGTGCATTTCCCCAGCGCCCTACAGTGTCCCTGTGGGGGTTCTGACTCAGAAAAGCCACTGCTCCCAGGAGTCCCACGAGGGGGAATGGGGAGTGGGGCTGCCTGCTTCTGTCTTTTGCCATGTGGGAATATGGTGCTTGCTACAAATGTGAGTCTTAGAGGCCACAGAAAGGGGTTGTGGGAAGAATTTCACAGAACCTCCTGCTCCATTCATGATGCCCAGATCCCGGTGGGTACTTAGTAAATGCTCAGTAAATGACAATTAAAAATGCACAGAAGGATGAAAGAAGGTTCACATGAGCAAAATGAGGCCCCGTAGTTCAGGTTCCTCAGGAAGCAGACTTGGATTTGCACACAGGAGGTTTACTGGGGAGTGATCACAGAGAAAAGGGAGTAGAATTGGGCAGAGGGAGAAGCTGAACTGTGGTGCAGTCACTACAGGGCCTGGGTCTGGAGGGGTGGAGAGCCATGTGGCCCTTCGGAGGTGTCCTGAATCAAGGCAAGGGAGCATGGCTTTTGTACCCCCACAGAAACCAGTCCCTGGGTGTGGGCTCTCCCCAGGAAGGGGTGTAGCTATGGGCAAGGCAGCTTCTTTTGGGGCTATGGGCACTTCCTGGAGACAAATGCTACTCCGAGCATTCAGCAGCCAACACTCCTGGCAGCTGGGTAGGGGACCTGGGCGGCTCACCCAGCATCTTCAGTGACTCAAAGGCAGAGGAAGAGCCCCTGAGACTCCTGCCCACCCAAGTAGAGGGGCACCACGAAGGGGCCCAAGACTGACAGGAGAAGGGACTGCTTTGTGTGCCATCAGTACCCTGGAAACCCAGGTCTGGGCAGGATGTACCGCCCCCCGCACTGGCTCTCCCTGAGCCTCCCTCACCTCCCTCTCATTTCCAGATGGTAAAGTGGATATGAGGGCTTACGGATGGCAGCCAGCACAGATCACAGGGAGAAGGGGCGTGATTCTTGCCACCATGGGTTTGACTCACGCCAGGAGGACCCACCATACCTGTGGAATGGCCAGAACCACAGTGGTCACTAGAGAGAAGCTGCAGGGAGATGGGCCTCTGGGGTCGGGGCTCCAGATCCCGCAGTGCCAGCCTGAGACGACTTCAGGAGGAGGGCACCTCAGCCGTCAGCACCACCATCCCTTACTACCCACCAATCTGCACCTCCTGTGCTGGCATCCAGGATCCACTTAGCGCAGCCCCAGGCCCCATGGAGCCCACTCACCATCTGACGGAAAAGAGCTATCACTGTTTTGAGGATAAGTGTGCAGAGGCCTGGGGGCAAAGAGAGGGGACCCAGTGGTTCTGCCCTCTGAGTTGATTCTTGAGGGATGAGAAAATTTGCCAAGTGGAGTGATGAAACCCTGACCTTGTCGTGCTCTGCAGGGAGGAGGGAAGGACAACAGGAAATTCCAGGGCTGCTTGAACTCTTGACTGGATGAAACAAGTTAGGGAAGAGATGGTAAAGAGCATGGGCTTCAGGGTTAGACCTGCTTCACATCCCAGCACTGCTTCTTAATTTTCTTTGAGACAGAGAGAGTTTGCTTGTTGGATTATTTACTGAATAATCAGTTCATTCAGCAAACATCACTTGAGAGCTTCCCGTGGTACCAAGCACTTCTCTGAGTTTCCATTTTCTCATCTGTGAAAGGGGAAGCGGTTATAGCTCCCTGGTGCAATTGGCTTGAGATGCAAGTAGCAGATGTGAAACTGCCTAACAGGGCGCAGCCCATCAAAAGTGCAGCCCCAGTGCTAGGCTCGCTGGAGACCGATGGACCCCATTGTCAAGAGATGGAAGAACAAAGCCTTATCTGCTTGCCTCCCTCGGGAGGGGAGGCCCAGCAGTGCCCCAGGTCCGGACTGTAAGAGGAAGGCAAGTGTTGGGAAGTGCTGGCCTTGCCAGCCCATGTTGTGGAGAGCGTGTGATCTTACTGTCAGGAGACTTGAGTCCTGATCCTGCCTGGCCCTCTGGGAGATCTGGTGCCCATCACCATCCCGCTGTGGACTGCAGACTATTCACAAAATAAAGCCTAGTTGTTGGACTCCTAAGGCCATCCAGCTGTGGTACTCTGCAAACACATTGCTCTCGGGCCTTCCACAGCCGCCCTTCGTGGGCTCCAGATGAGCGACCGGAGGGTTGTGGCAGGAACGCGTGGTCAGGGGCCCCTGGGCTGCTCGCCACTCCAGCATCCAGGCCTCTGTCTCACTGGTGGATTTGGCCTCTGGCTCTTGCTTCTCCAGCCCCCCAGTTCTGGGAACATCACCAGGAGGTCGCACTCCTCTTGAGTGATGCCAGTGTAGCAGTAACACTCTGCTGTGTGTGTCACCCTCAGATCCCAGAGCGCTGACACCCCCTTCTGACCCTGTACTTGGGTGCACGTCCTTCAGTCTGATAACCCCTGTCTTTGGGTCTTGAGGCAGAGAGAGGTTCTGGTCCCCGTTCACTGGAGTCACGGGTGCTCTGAGAGGGCAGGAAGGGGTGGTGCTGAGAGACCTGCCTGCCCCCGTGGAGCCTGCCCTGTGATTTCCCAGACACACCCCTCTCTTTCACCCTTGCCAAGTGAAGGGCCGACCACAAGGCGCTCCAGCCCCTCCCTGCCCCCCATGGCAGGCCCCAAGCTGGAGAGTGGGCAGACAAGCTGGAGGCTTCTGTCCACTCCTCAGCAGCAAAACAGAGGGCTCACAGGGAAGGAAACAGAGAGGAACATTTGCTCAGTGCCCACATCCACCATCTGGGTGGAGACGCTGGGGAGGATGGCAAGGAGGGCGGCCATAGAGACCATGAGCCACCTCTCATTAGAATGCGCAGTGTTCATCCTGTTTTGGAAAAAAAGGGAAGGGTTGAAATCTGAAATCCCCTTTTGGGATTATGTGAGGTCTGCTGTGGGTTCTTTCTCTTTCCTCCTTTTTGGGGAGGCAAGTTGCATACCAAGTTCCTAGAAAAGGTGAAAAACACTGTGGTTGCCCAAAGGGCCATAGTGAAAGAGTGACTCACCCAGAGCAGCTCCTGCTGACGCACAGCACCTTCCCCTCGCTGCCTCTCCCCTCCTGTCACAGTGTTACTGGGGCCCTGGGACTCCCAGGGAGTTGCGCCAGCCAGCCGACTTGGGTGGTAGCAGCAGGGCAGGAGGGCATTGCCAGGTTTTGGGAGGCCAGTTCAGTGGCCTTCAGTGCTGCCCCTGTTGTTTTCTGTGGGAGAGACTCCGGAATCCTCCACAGGCTGAGCCACACAGGCTGACCTGGCCCTGCTGCCTGGCTTTCAGCGTCTTAGCCACCTTTCCCTGGAGCCCACGGCCTTGCCAGCAGAGTGGAGCTGGAAGTTCAACACATGCTGGCCTGTGCACTCCAGGCCTGTTGTCACGATGTGGCGCCCCTCACCCCCATCCTGAGGCTTCCCCTTCCCCAGAGGTGGTTTTCTCACCTGGGCTCTCCTGTTGGTAGCCTGTGCCAGGTGTGCTACCCTCCGAGGATGAGATCATTGTGCCATCAGGCAGTTAGTGATCAGTTACTATAGGCCAGGCCCTGGGCTTGGTGCTTTCTATGAGATTCTCTATATTTAATCCCAATACAGGGCTGGGATTCAGGCGCTAATATTTCCCCTGTGAAGAGGAGACTTAGGCTTAGCGAGATATTACAGAACATGCCCAAGATCACACAGCAAGGAAGTGGCAGAGCCCGTATTGGAACCCCAGGAATCCGACTCCTGAGCCCACCATACACCCTCCCCTGAGCTGTCCTCACAGTGTCTCAGGCCTCAAAGATCCCCCACAGGCCACGTTTCCAGCTGCAGTGCCATCTTTGACCAGTGCGTCTGCTGTGTGGGAAACTTCCCAATAAGAGGCCCAGGCAGCCCCATGTTTGGAGCAGATGACCTGAACGTTCAGAGATGGAGCAATCCACTTCCTGACATACGCATGATCCTTGGCCAAAACCCTTCTCTGCACCCTCAGCTCCAGCGCCCTGGGGGCCACCAGTCAGATTTCAATGGCATCTGTATAGCAGGCCTGTATGGAGAGCTAGTGTTGACATTTCTGTTTGAAATGCAGAGGACAGACTGGTCTTTGTTTTGTGCCAAGCCGTTTGCCAGCAGAATTCCCCAAGACAGCTAAAGGGCTCTCAGACCTCTTGGATGCAGCTGCTGGGGAATTCCACCCCACCCCGTGCCTCTGAGCTGACCCTCGCCTCCATCTTTAACACTGCGCATTCTAATGAGAGGTGGCTCATGGTCTCTATGGCCGCCCTCCTTGCCATCCTCCCCAGCGTCTCCACCCAGATGGTGGATGTGGGCACTGAGCAGTTGGCCCTTGCTCAACCTAGGTAGAGGCACCGTCCTCACTGGCCCTTCCCTAAGGGAGAGAGGAAGGCTTTCGCTGGCCTCTCCCAGCCCCTCCGAACAGCACACTGGGGCCACTGGGGAGCTTCGAGGGGACAAAGAAGGCATCCTTTCTGGGGCACGTCTTTTTGTTCATGTTGTGAGCTTCCTAGAAAGGCTCAGAGCCCAAAGCTGCTCTCACCCATGACTCTGTCAGATAGGGTGAATTTGCGGTTTTCTAGGTCAGGGCAGAGTCTAAAGTACAAGAAAAAGATGAGTCAGATCTGACGGGAGCGGAGGAAATGTCAGGCTGGGGCACTGCCCAGGCACTCACCTGCAGCAGTGCAGGCTCAGAGCAGACAGCCCTGGGTTTGCCTCCCTCGCCCCTGCTCACTAGCCTCGTGGCCTTGGGCAGGTCACTGTCCTCTCTGGCCTTAGTTGCATTGTCTGTGAAATGGAATGTTGTGAGTATTAAATGAAAACAGCCCCCATCGAGCACTTAGGGCAGGGCCTGGCCTTACCAAGCACTCAGTACCCACGCTGGTTGATAAAGATAAGGGTGATAACAACAGAGGATTGGCAAAAGGGGTCAGAAAGTGGCACTCAAGGGTGGACTCCCCTGTTTTGACTCAGGTGACTAGTGAGGCCGCCCCCAGCTGTGTGCAGCATAAAACCCCCACATCCACACACTGTAAAGCGGGGCAGGCCTGGCAGCTCTCTTTGTATCTCCTGGACTCCCCACGTTACTTCCTTAAAGCCATTTGAGCCTTGTGTATCCACCTTCCCGGGATCTCCCTGGACTGTGCTGGAGCATCCCCGGCGTATGTTGAGGGCACACCTGGGGAGTGGCCCTGGCTTGGACTAAATGACCCCTGTGCCTGCCTGTCCTGGCCCCTGGGGACCACATTCCTCACCTGACATCGGTGTCAGCAGCTCCAAGCTCAGGCCCTACTGCTTCAGATGAAGATACCAAGCACCAGGAAGCTTCCGGCCACAAAGCAGGTGGTTGAGAACTGTCAAGAACAAATAAACTCATCAAATTGTCTCATTCGTGTGACTGCAGTGTACTCTAAATTTACATGCAAGCCTGCAGTCTGGTTTCTGCTGGATCACCTGCCACCCAACCCCGCAGATGCTCCCCAGCACCTGCCAGTACAGCCCAGCCAGGTAGTGGTGTCCTGGCGAAGCAGGTCCATTCCCATCTGTGGCAGAGACCATGGTCTTTGGAGGTGCTTCCTCCTGAGCCTTCAGTGGGGCCCGCTGTGGAGCCCCACAGCTTTTCTGGAGTCTACCCAGGTGGTCAACTGTTGCAAAGCTCTGCTTGTCCAGCCAGGGAACCCCCAGATGGCAGGGCTGGGTGTAGCCTCACCAGCTCACAGAGCCCTCTCTGTTCTGGACTGCCCTTCTCATCAGACCCCAGCCCCAGTCATCGGTGGGGCCTGGGGAGCCTTGGGGCAGTCAGCCTAAACCCAGAGAAAGCCAGTGAAGAACCAGGCCTGTGCTGCTATTTTGCAGTAAAAGGGAAATATCTCCTCTGGCACAGTGGGCCTCAAACTCCAGGCTTGGCAGTGGGATCCCATCCCCAGCACTTCTGATGCGGGGGGTATGGGTTGCACTTGGAGAAGAGTGCGCTAGCTCAGTACTCCTCGGTGTCTCCAGATGGGAGCTCAGCTCCCGCTTTCCTCCTGGTTCCTGTAGTTGGTGCCACCTCCCTCAGTGCTCTTAGCTGGACTCCCAGAACCCACCCCAAGGGCCTCTGGGCAGTGGCCAGGACTGGGGGTTGAGGGTGGGGGGAGCCTCGTGTATAACTAATACAGCCACCACTTAGCCAGGGCTTCCCATGTTCTAGGTTCTGCCTAAGCAGTTTACCCACACCCAGGAACCCTCACCGTTTATCCTCACCATTCCTCAGAGGAGGAGATGGATGTAAGAGGGGTCAGGTCATTTGCCCAAGGTAACAAGTGGCCAGACCAGGGTCCAGGCCCAGGCCTGTCTTGTCCCCTTGCCCATGCTCCAGCACTGGGCCGCCAAAAACCCTCACTGTGACTGGGTAGGATGGGGTTTCAGAACACAGACCGCTGCTCAGCTTGTGTGACCTTTACTTCTCTGTGCCTGCATTTCCCAATCTGTGGTGTGAGGATGACATGGTAGAGTAGAAGAGTTAACGCACACTGAGTGCTCAGAACTGCCCCCAGCTCGAGGGAAGCGTGGCGTTGGTCCTCACCCTCACTGGGTCTCGCGGCCCTCCTCTCAGGTCCTTGAAGTGTGCAACACTTCTCCCACCTTGCAGCCTCCGCCAAGGCTGTGTCTTCTTCCTGGGGGATCTTCCCCCAGTCTTCACCTCTGGCTCCCTCTCACCCTTCCTGCTCTCCGCTTAGATAAGCTGATCCCAGGCACTGCAGTCCTGGGAAGGGCCTCTTCGCCCATCCTCGATTGGTGAACCGGGTGGGCTAGACCACATGGGGAGAGGCCACCTCCCCGCTTTTCTCCTTCACAGAATTTTGTTGCCGGACAGAAAACGAGAGGGAACGTATGCAACACATGAACCTCTCTTCAATGAGCCAAGCATCCTTGTCCCCTCAGGAGGCACTGAGCCTGGGCATTGGGGAGAAGTCAGGCCATAGGTCACACTGCGTGCAACCCCCCCAGCTGTCTGGTTGCCACTGGCCGGCCCCGGCCCAAGTGGGCAGCCCCCGGCGCTGAGGCTCATGGCCCCACAACAGCCCTGGCCCTGCACCAGCAGTAGCAGCCCTGCCTGTCGGGAGGGAGAACTCTAGGGTTCTGTTTGCCCACGAGAGCTGGGGCACTTGTTCATTGACCAGTTCCACATGCTGATGGAGGTAATGCTATCTTGGAATTTCCCAGAAAAGTTGCCAGGATATGCTTCCAAAGCCAGGGTCTCCCAAGCCTATGCTGAAAGGGCAAGGGGTGACTGAGTGGGTGTGCTGCTGCTCTTAGGCTGTGACGACTGTGCTGCCTTCCCTCCCTCTTCTCCCACTGGCCTCTGAGGCGCCAGAAAGGATGGGGGCCTGGTCTCCATCCAGAGGACCTGGGAGCAGCTTCCCCACTCCACCGTGCACCCACAGGACCAGAATTCACCAGAGAGGCCCAGCTCTGCCTCCCTGTGGGACCTTGTGTGCTGGAGTCGGAGTTCCAGTCCCCTCCCTTCCCAAGGAGATTGACTTGGCTTCTCGTGGCTTCCTCTTCTGCAGCTGTGGGGAATAAGTGAACCAGTGAGGTGGGACACTCAGGCCAGCGTGCTGGGCACCTTAATAGTGTTATGTGGGAGCTTTTAAGTCACTTAACTCTGCTGGACTGCTTTTCCCCCCAGTGTAAATGAGGGGATCAAACTAAATCTCCAAGGAGTTTTTTGGGCCAACTTGAAAGTTTTTCCAAGCCTTCAGCTGTATCCCCTGAGACTCCAGTGGGCAGCAGGGTCCGGGAGCATCTCTGAAGCCTTCACCCGGTGGGGAGGGACTCAGCCCCACAGCGACAGCTCTGTGGGTGGCAGCCGAGGGTGGCTGACTGTGGCCAGGTGGACAGCACCCACCAGCCTTCCCCACACGGCCTTCGGAAAGGCAGTGAAGGCCCAGGGAACAGAAAAGGAAGTGGGTGACCCCTCTGCTCCCTGGAGGAGGGTGAGCAGGCAGCGGGGTCGCCCTCTGAAGGGAACCCAGTTCCTTTTGTTCAAGACTGGGCAGGCCCAGCCCAGAGTGCCCTGCTCGGGTCTGACACCTGTAGGTCCAGACACTGAGGTTGGTTCCCTCTCTCCCTCCTGCTCCCAGGACACATCGGATCACCATCACCAACTTCTGCCTGGGGAAGCATCTCGTGAGTGAGGGGGACCTGCTGAAGGACCAGAGGGGCAGCCCTGCCTACATCAGCCCGGACGTGCTCAGTGGTATGTCGTAGGCCTGACAGCTGGCCCTGGGGCCTTGGCACAGCCTGGCCTGCTCGGGGACAGCCCAGTCATCCAGCAAATCATGTCTGTGGGCAGGCCTCGGGCCAGGCACAGGGCTTTAGCGGTGGCCAGAACCAGTGCTGTCCCCCATGTGTGGTCTAGTGGAGGAGGACAGCAGTCATCACACTAATGCAGGTTTAATTACTCAAGGATAAGACAAGAATTCACTGGGTGTGTGTTTGGGGGGAGGCAGGGTGTTCCAGAGGCGGCACAGCACACTTGAGGAACCCATAGAAGGCCCCTGCTCCGAGAATGAGCATGGTTCCAGGGGAGGCTGGAGAAGTGGGCTGGGGCCAGAGCCCGGGAAGCCCTGTGGCCCTTGGTGAGAAATGTCAGCCTTTACTTCAGGTGCAGCAGGAAGCCACGGACAGGTCTTAGTGGAGAGCACCATGATGAGACTTGCAGTTCAAAGATATCACCCCATTTGCTCATTCATCCCTTCATTCACTCGACTCATTTTCCAAGGGCCCACTGTGTTCGAGGCTTTGTTCTAGGCACCGTGGATACAGTAGTGAGCAAAGCAGGCAAAACTGTCCTGCCCCATGGAGCTGACCTGGGCAGGGGGTGGGGTGGGGATGGAGAAATAAATAAGTTACGTAGTTACTACCTGCTCAGCATTTCTAGGTTCCAAGTCCTGTGTGGAGCACATAACATGCGTTTTCTCTTTAAAACCCGTAGCTAACTGGGAGGTCAATATTCGTAGCCCCTTTTTTACAAATGAGAAAACTGAGGCTGAGAGGGATGAAATGTCTTATCCGAAGTCGTGGTGAATAGTAAACCAGAAAACCGAGGCTCAGACCTCTTGCCCAAACCCATGCTTATAACTACTTCACTGTAGGCTGTTTCTTTCCCTTTCCCCCACGCCCTTTGCCCAATCAGGGTCCCCTCTGGTCCTGATCCCCTTGGGGAACTAGGGAATTACATCAGTTCCCATCCCTCCTGTATGGAGGTTCCAGGGCTGGACAAGTCCCCTGATCTGCTCTCTGACCTTTGGGGATTTGGAAAGGGCCGGGGGTCATACAGCCTCAGGGAAAGCCTGGGAGAGGCTCGTCTCCACGCAACTCCTGGTCCCAGCCAGGGCAGGAGCAGGCCTCACCCCGGCCCTTTGAGGGCAGCCTCATTGCTGTCCCTGGTGACAACAAAGTACCAGCCTCAGTTTAGAAGGCCACATGGCATTGTGCAAAGGGGAAGGCCAAAGCCTGTAACAGACCCTCCAGGCGCATGTGCCCTTGCACCCCTTCAGTGCACTTGGGGAGACTTTCAGTGTCCCCCACCCCAAAGGCACTGCAGCTAGCCAGGAGGTCTTGGGGCCAGGACGGCCCACTGCAGGGGACGCAGAGGGGGCTCCAGTTGCCTGGATGCTGCTTGGCACCCAGGGAGGTGACACTAAGGGACCTGAGAGTGCACTTCCATACCCATCAGAGTCATGGGACTCGAGGTTGCCCAGGGCACCAGCTGGTGTGCCAGAGATGCTGCCGTCACAGAGGAAGTGGGCACTGGGGCTGGGGCTTTTGAGAGGCTTGGGTCATCATATTTTACATTTGGGGGAGTAATTCAGGTAGCAGCTGCATGTGGTAGGCACCAAATTACTGGCAGATAAATGATGGAATGATGGATTCTCCCCCAAAATGGGGACATCCCAGCTCTAGCATTGTCCAGCTGTGTGATCTGGGGCAAATAAGATCCCTGGGCCCCAGTTTCCTCACAGCGTTTTGGTAGAGATTTAACGAAATGGAAGGGTTTATTATAATGTTTTCATGAAGACGATTCTTGGTTAAATGTTAGTTCCCTTTCCCTTCTGTTTTATAGAGAAGGAAACTGTAGCACAAGGAGGTTAATCAGCTGGACACTTACTCATTTAGCAGACATTTGAGTCTGTGTGCAGCACTGGGACTGAGCAGGGAACAAAAGCAGAGAAGGCATTTGCATCGGAGAACCGTCTAGCGGGAGAGACAGGGTGTAAGCAAATAGACCAAAAAGGGGATCCGTACAAATGGAGAGAAGTGTTATGAGGGACATAGATTGGGCCATGGAATCACAGTTGGGGGCAGGTGGGGCAGACTTGGCCGGGGCCAGTTACCTCTTTGTTCCACAAACCTTTGGTGACCTCCCCCTCTGTGAGCCTCTCTGCTGGGCACAGGGACCAGAGGTCCAGGCCCACCTCACGAGGAGCTCACCTTCCGGGGGCAGGTGCTGCGAGGAGGAGGCGTGTGGCACATGACAGGTGGGACCCGTTCTCCACAGGTACAGGAAAGGCATCTCCAAGGTTGGCATCGTCCTGCTGAGCCAGGGCTCCCGGGCAGGAGCAGGGATTGGTTTGATGAGCAGGAGAGGGAAGAGCATGTGTAAAAGCTCAGAGCACTGAGACAGTGTGTGTAGCTGGCTCTGGGAAATGGGGGGTGAAGGTGGTGTCCAGAAATGAGGGTGGAAAGATGGAGGGGTCCTGTGGGCTGGAGTTCAGGTGCACAGCTGATAAGCTGAGGAGCTGTGGGCCACGGCAGTGGGCATCCCAGGGCCGTTCTCTTCCCTGGCCGTAGGGTGGTCCCTGCAGGCAGGTGAAAGCTGAGTGTGTATGTCCATCTGCCCCCAGGCCGGCCGTACCGGGGCAAGCCGAGCGACATGTGGGCCCTGGGCGTGGTGCTCTTCACCATGCTGTACGGCCAGTTCCCCTTCTACGACAGCATCCCGCAGGAGCTCTTCCGCAAGATCAAGGCCGCCGAGTACACCATCCCTGAGTGAGTCCCTCCTCCCCGGGGATGAGGGGATGTCCCCAGCCCTCGGGGTTCCAGGGGCCGAAGCCACACCGCAAGGCCTGGAACCCTGGGTCAGAGACCCAGCACCTCCACACACCCCTGAGCCCTCTCTCTCTCTGTGCCAGGGATGGGCGGGTTTCAGAGAACACTGTGTGTCTCATCCGGAAACTGCTGGTCCTCGACCCCCAGCAGCGCCTTGCTGCCGCCGACGTGCTGGAGGCGCTCAGTGCCATCATCGCATCTTGGTGAGTGGGCAGGCGCTGGCACCGGGCACGAGGCTGGGTTCTAAGATGCTCTGCCAGGCAGTCCAAGTTCCAGAATGGGCAGGAGCAGGCAGAACGCAGGGTTTGAGCACCTCCCTCAGGCCAGGTCCAGGCCAGGTAAGGGAGGGGCGTTATCTCTGAGTGCTCACCTCAGCCTGCGAGGTAGAAACTGTCCTCCTTGGTCAGATGAGGAAACAAAGGCTCAGAGAAGCAGTTAAGCAAGGAGGCTGAGTTGGTGCCCAAACCCAGGTCTCTGTGGCTCTAGCCAAGTCTTGAAGCGGTGGGAACCTGGTTCTCCGGGCTCCTGCCCACCTGACCTGGCTGCTTCCCCTGCAGGCAGTCTCTGTCATCTCTGAGCGGGCCTTTGCAAGTGGTTCCTGACATCGATGACCAAATGAGCAATGCAGACAGCTCCCAGGAGGTGAGTTGGAAAGGGCAGACGGACCATCACTCAAGTCCTGAGGACCCAGCTCCCCAGCAGGCTGTGGGGCCTCCTTGGCCTTCCTTCCCAGCCCTTGGAGTGGGGAAAGGAGACTTAAGAGAGAGGGTTGTGGGGCAACTGAGTGGAAGCTAGCTCCCAGGGAGGCCCCATGGAGGCCCAGTCTGGCCCTCTCTTAGCTCCCTCTTCCTGCCGTCCTGGCTTTGCCATGTGCTGGCTCTTTAAAAGGTCATTTCTCTGCCCCTCTGACTCACAGCATTCTCTCTCACCCTTCCTGCTTTTCAGTTTTCAGATGATTCATTTTCTTCATTTTCTCTCCTCCCCTGTTCCCTGCCCTGGAGAAAGTGCTGGGCCCAGGGCGGGGGCAGGAGACGTGGGCACCGGGCAGCAGCTGGTGGGTGATACTGGGGTGCCCCCTGGAGGGCAGGACTTGGCCAGGCCCCAGGAAGGATGCTGGGCCCAGACTGCTGCCAGGGCCTTTCCTCCCAGTCCACCCTGGAGTTCCACAGCAAGCCCTGGGCAGGTGAGACCAGAGGGGCCCTGCTGGGCCTTAAGGGTGGCCAGTCCTCATGCCCCTCCTGGGGCATGTTCAGCTGCTAAAAATAGTCATCACTAGCAAGCACCAGTTACCTGCTCCCAGTCCATGTCATTCGATCCTCCCTGCGGGCCTGGGTGGCCTGTGTTCCAGCCCCATTTTACAAAAGAAGGAACAGGTTCAGAGGTGGAAGATCATTCACCCAGAGCCATATGGCTTGGAAGTACTAAAACCAAGCCTTGAACCTGAGTCTGCTTCCAAAGCTCTGCTTCCCCCTCTGATGATGAGCCCTGGGACCTTCCACTTGAGTGTTTGTTACTGTCTGCCTGGGCTGCTCCCAGTAGCCCAGCTTGGGGCCCCATATGGGTGGCCAAGATAAAGAAACGTCACCCAGATGCAGAGCCACCTGGCACCAGGCCCCACTCTTTTTTTTTTAATTTTGTAGTCGCATATATACAACATAAAATTCCCCATCTAACCACTTTCAAGTACACAATTCAGTGGTGTTAGTTAAAGTTACAATGTCACGCTACCATCCCCACCATCCAAACCAAAACTCTGTGTCCGTTAAGCAGTAACTCCCCAAACACCACTGCCCCTCCCAGCCCCTGTAACCTATAATCTACTTTCTGTCTGTGCATTTGTACATTCTAGTTACTTCATGCAGTCTCTTTTTGTGTCTTGCTTATTTCACTCACTGTGTCTTCAGGGTTCATCCATATTGTAGCATGTATCAGGCCCCATGCTTAACACTTAACATGTGGCCCCTTCAGGGGACTGTGAGGGGGGATTACGGCCCGTTCCGCAGGTAAGGAAGCTTAAGAGATAACGTGGCCTTTCCCAAGGAAGGCGGGATCTGGGTCAGATGTGGCAGGTCTCTGCACCGGCTGGAGCCCGCTGCCCCAGCCCCGAGGGACGGCCCCCAGGGCCCAGGTTGGCTGGCGGGTTTCGGGGACCCATATCCTCAGCCACCTGCCCTAGATTGGGCCTGTGGGTGTGGGCACCCTGGAAAGGCAGGCCTCAGGCGCCAGGCCCTGCGGCGCTCACTCCCTGCTCTCCACCACTCTCCCTCCGTTTCTCTGTCTCTGTCTCTCTCTGTCTTCTGTCTTGCTCCCTCCCGCCCTCCATGCGTCACAGGCGAAGGTGACGGAGGAGTGCTCCCAGTACGAGTTTGAGAACTACATGCGGCAGCAGCTGCTGCTGGCTGAGGAGAAGAGCTCCATTCACGAGGCCCGCAGCTGGGTGCCCAAGCGGCAGTTCGGCAGTGTGCCCCCGGTGCGACGGCTGGGCCACGACGCACAGCCCCTGAACCCCTTCGACGCCGCCATCCTGGCCCAGCGCTACCTGCGGAAATAGCCGGACGGGGCAGCCTCCGCCGAGGCACCAGCACCAACGGCCCCGCCTCGCCCCGGCCCCCTGCGAGGGGCCCCGCTGCTGGGGCTGCTGGGGCCAGACCCTGTAGTGCTGAACTCTTCCCCCAAGCTGCGATGGGGACAGGGACAGGGACAGCCCAGGTCACACCGGGGTCAGCAGAGGTACCGCGTGGCTACCTTTCGGATTATTGTGTGATGGTTTGGTTTTTTAATCTGAGAAGCCTAGATAACTAATCTGCTTTTAATCATGACGTTTTAATCTACCTCTGTCTCTTTCACCATGCTGTCCCCGGACTGAGCGTGAGGGAAAAGGAGGGAGCCCACCCACCCCCCGGGGGCCTGACCTAGCCGGCCTGGCCGCCCACCCGGGCAGCTGCCCCCCGCAGTCCACATAAGCTGAAGGTGCAGCTCACTGCTGGCTCCCAGCATGAACGCCCACTCTCCACTGCACCCCGGCCTCTCCCGTGGTCTCTGTTTGCCCCCCTCCCTCCCCACTCAGGCCCCTTATTCCCTCCAGCTTTGGAAAACCTTCACCTCATCTTAAGCCTAATTCAAATATATTTATTTTTTTACTGAAACCAGTTTCTCTCCCTCTCTAGGTGGCCCAGCCCCAGCCACTCCCTTCCCCCAACCCGGCGGGACAGGGTGTCCGACCACAGCCCACACAGGGGCTCCCCTCCTTGGCCCCCAGGCTCTCCACTTTCTGGACTTGGTTCTGTTTCCGTCTCGGTAGCGTCTCTGAAGTGCTGTACACTTGCATTAACCCTGGTTTCCTTCACCCTTCCTGTGGTACCGAGGTCACGCTGATGTACATCGTGAGCGGGGGTCCCTGCTGGTGGGGCCGGGCCGGGGAGCTGGGGGGTCTGCCGGCATGCTCTTTCAGCCCCCTCCCCACTCTTGTGTTCAGAGAACGGTCTCCTGCTCTGGCTTCACGTGGGAAGTGGAGGTGACCTAGCAGTCCCTGGCCAGGGGCCTCCCTGGTGGGGTGGGGGCTCATGGGGAGAGTTGTAGGGGCTGGGGGGCCTGTCCTGCCTGGCTTGAGAGCAGCCCTGCTGCCCTTTCTGAGCCAAGTTTTTTGAAGTGGATGCCTGTCTTGCCAGAAACGCTGTTCTCACCAGAAAGCCCTCCCCTCCCCTTCACTGGGCTTGGCCTTGCCCAGTGCCAAGCAAAGACCTTCCCCAGACCTCTGCCCAACTGGCAGGACCCCCTCTGAGAGGCTGAGCCTCCTCCTCCAGGCAGCCCTGGGCCCTCAGGCCCTTCCTGCCTGTCCTTACTTCCCAGGGGGAGGTGCCCAAGGCCTTGGCAACTGTGTTCCCAGAGTGTGAGCTGCCCCCTCCAAAGCTGACTCACTGTGAGTGACCTTGGGTTAGTTCCCAAACTTCCTTGTGCCTCAGTTTCCCCATCTGGAAAAAATGGGGCCACCTCTTGCCAGCAGTAGCAGGGCCACCCATGCCCCTTCCTCCCCATGCCCGCATCCTAGCACTTGGGTGGCTCATGCCTCTGCCTCAGTGGGTTTGTGGGGGCCCCCTGAGCCCAGCACTTACTCTCCCTGAGCATCGAGCTCTGCCTCTATCTTAGCCACCGGCCACTGAGAGCCAGGGCACCATGCTGTGGGGACAGGGGATGCCCTCTTTTCTATATTTATTTCAAAAAGAAGTCTAGGGGAGGAGAAAGGCAGCCCAGCCCAGGGCTCCCAGCCCCTGTGACTCTCCTTTGTGGTTCTGCGACTTGGCCAGGGCTTGTTACTGCAGAGCCCCTCGTGCCAGCAGCCTGCCCAGACCCTCCAGGGCCTGCTTTCCTCGTGTGGTCTTTCTCCTCTTCAAAGCAATATCCTCCAGGCCTGCAGAGCCCTGTCAGACAGACCGCCCCTTCCAAGGTTCACCCACGCGTCCGGTTACATTTGTGGCAAAGCAAAGGAGAGGAGGTTGGGTCTGCCCTCACTGGGTGTCACACGCTGAGAGAAGTCATATTGTAAAGAAACAAAATGGAAAAAGTCACAAAAAAGTTTGTATAAAGACATATTTTTGTACTACATGGGGACTCTTCCTGCATGTCAGCAATAAAACTTCCTGATCTGGAACCACTGTGGACCGTGTCGTCTGCCGTTCTCGCCTGCGTCTCCATCTCTCTGTCCCCCTACCTGGCCTCTCCGATCCCAGCCATGCAGCTCGGGATCCCTAACTCGGATTCTTGTAGCTTTTGGCTCTGCCGCCAGGTGCGTTGGATCCACCCCCTGGCCAGCAGGCAGCACCTGGCATCCCTGTCTTGAATAAGGACGGGAGACCAGAACCACACAGCATTCTCCCAAAATGACTGGCCCAGCCTCCTGCCAAGAGCAGGCAGGTGGCGTCCCAGAGCCACTGCAGCTGGAAGTCGCGATCAATGGATCTTCTCTCTCCCTGCTCAGACGCCCATCCAGGGCAGCTGGGGTAAGGGGAGGGGCCAGGCCAGACCTTTTCCTGCCCCACCCTCCCCTTCCCTTCCCTCCTCACCATAGGAGCCAAAGGGGTTCCTTCCTTCCTTCTTTCCTTCCTTCCTTCCTTCGCCTAAATTTAGACTTTGCAGTTTGAACTTCCTGGGCAGTGAAGCTGGAGGTGGGCCAGCCCCTCCCCCAGCAGGCTTCAGTGCCCACCCAGACCCACTTTTGTATTTATGATCCTAAAAGGACACACATGCCCAGATCTTCAAGCCCAAATCGCCACACAGAGCCCCTTCCCAGTCAAGGGTTCCCTACAACCAGAGGTTGAGAGGGGGTGGCCCCTCTCCAAGGTGTGAGACGACCCTGAACCCAGGGGATGCTCTGCAAATGCTTCAGGACAGGCCCTGAGCCCCAGGCCGCCTGTCCCTACCTTCACCCCATGGCCCCACCCCCACCCCAGCAGCCACCCTCTCAGCCTCTGTCCAATATCCAGATGTCTTTGGGGCCCCTACAGTTGTCAGGCTGACATTCAGCAATAAGCAAGGTAGCATGTTTCATGCAGGACTTGTTTTGCTCACTGTTGTGTCTGTAACATGTAGAACAGTGCTGGGCACAGAGTAGCCCTGCACAACTGTTTGGGGGATTGCTCTAAACGATCTCCTATACTCGAATGTTAGAAGCTCTTCCTTCAGCAAGGCTTTTTTTAATTAAAAAAAAAAAAGTTTTTATTGTGAGCTCTGGAAGCGAAGGAAGGGGAGAGAACCAGAAAGTACCAAGATGTGATCCACAGCCTCTTATATACTCTTGAGCGATCAAGTAAGATAAGAACTGAGGAGTCACCTGGTGTCCAGTGTCCTCTGGGAGAACAATTTCAGAAAGAAGCCAGCCCGGAGCTATCTGAAGGGGGAAAGGAGGTGAGGGTTGGCATCTCAAGAGCTGGGTGGTTCAGGCTCCAAACCCAGGTTCCCTTGACCCTCTCTCTCATACCCCGTATCCACCCCACTGCTAATCCTGCCAGCCGGCCCTACCTTCAGAACACAGGCAGGCCCTGCTCACCTCCCAACCTCCACTGCAGCCACCCGTCTACGCCGCCATCCCCAGAATCACTGGCCCTGCTCCCACGCTTTCCCCAGGAGGGCCCCGTCTCCACATGGCCGCCAGAGGGAGCCCTTTAAAACCGAGTCAGTTCTGTCCCTGTCTGCTCACAAGCCTCCAATGGCTTCCCACCCCACGCAGGATAAAAACCCAGAGGCCCGACATGGCTTTGCAGGCGCGAGCCATCAGGCTGTGTCTCACTTCTCTGCCCCCCGCCCCGCACTCGGTCCCAGCCACACAGGCCCCAGCGAGCCTTGAGGCAGCCAAGCACACCTCTTGGCCTTCGCGGTGGCCATCCTTGCTGGCTGGAAGGCTCTCCCCGCACGCCACCATGGCATTTGATATTTGCATGGCCCCTCCCTCACCTCACAGGTCTCTGCTCAAAAGGTCACCTCTTCAACAGGCCCCCCCGACCATGTCCACTGGCAGTCTCTGGCCCCCACCCTGCCTTATTTTCTGCATTGCACTTGGTGCAACCTGACAGTAGACATTTGATTATTTATTGTCCCTGTCTCCTCTGCTCTGATGTTAAGCTCCTCAGGAACAAGAATCTCTTCTGTCGTGTCCACTGTGGGAGGTGTGGGAATTGAGGGAACTTTGCCAAGAGTTCTTCACTGTTTCACGCTGACGCCACTACAACATTCTGGGAGCAATCTGCACACGGAGGAATTGACCACTTCACAGTTAAATACACGTCATTATCTTTTATTTCTTTCACATTATAGGACTAAAAACTGTATATATATATATATATATATATATTTTTTTTTTTTTTTTTAAATTAGATGTGGAGGTTAGTATACTAGCCATAAATTTCATTTCAGGAGCACCAAGGGGGCAATACACAGTATTGTGAAAAGGCAGCCTAGGGTCTGAGGGGAACCTGGAGCTGCCCTGTGGGAAAATAGTTAAGAGCACGGGCTCTGAAGTTCAAATTCAGGCTCCACCACTTCTATCCGGGTAACCGCACAAACATACTTAATCTCTCTGAGCCTCACACAGTGTTGTGGGGAGGACTTGAAGGGTTGGGAGTGCACAGCATCTAGCAGAGGGCCAGGAACCAGTAGTTACCCAGTATCCATAACTATTACTACTCAGTGATCAAACGTACTCCAGTGCCTCTTTCCAGCAGCTGTGCCAGGTGCTGAGGCCTGAATACGGCTCAGGAGACCCTGAGCAAGCCCTCTTGCCCCCATCCAAGACCTAGGCAGCCCCTGCCCTCACGATGGGGTGAGGCTCTCCAGTGTCAGGAGCTAAGCCACCAGGACCAGCTGCCAGCCTGGCCACTGGGGAAGGAGCCAAGTTACATTGGGCCCCGAATATGCCAGGCCAGTGCCCCTGGGGCCCTTCCCATAGGCTCTGGATCTCTCTCAGCCCCCTGACCTCAGATCAAGACTTGACTTATCTGTGTTTCATCTTAGGACCACTCTCTGTGCCTTCCAAAGTGACACATTCCTAGTCTCAGAGGCACAGGAGGGACAAGAGGTGGCCAACAAGTGGGCAGAAGGGCAGATAGCAGATAAGTCCTAGGGAGACAAGCAGCAAGGAGGTAAGAAAGAGGTCAGTAGGTTGATAGGTGGGTGGCAAACTGGGCAGGCAGGTGACAGATATGTGGAGATGCCAACCAGAAGACCAGAGAGCAGGTGCCTGAGCAGAACTGCCAGTAGGCCAGCGGGCAGAGACCGGCAGGAAAGCAGACAGGTGGCCAGGAGGGCACACAGAACCAGGAGTGGTGAACCCCATGGGCCAAAGGGTTTGAGCACCTTCCTTCAGCTTCTCTGAATCCTCCAGGACAAGGCTGCCACTTCTCCCACCTGGCATGGCCACATGCATCTCCCTGGAGAAGGCAACACTCAGTACTGTCCTACCCTCTCTCTGAAGAGCCCAGAATCCATCTAACCCCTACCCTGATCCAGCACGGCCACTGTTGTAGTTTGCCAATGCTGCCGGAATGCAAAACACCAGAGATGGATTGGCTTTTATAAAAGGGAGTTTATTTGGTCACACAGTTACAGTCTTAAGGCCACTATAAAGTGTCCAAGGTAAACACATCAGCAATCAGGCACCTTCAGTGGAGGATGGCCAATGGTGTCCAGAAAACCTCTGTTAGCTGGGAAGGCTCATGGCTGGCGTCTGCTCCAGAGTTCAGTTTCAAAATGGCTTTCTCCAACGACATTCCTCTCTAGGCTGCAGTTCCTCAAAAATGTCACTCTCAGTTGCACTTGGAGCATCCATCCTCCCTCACCTTCTCCGGAGCAAGAGTCTAGTTTCAACGGCCGTCCTCAAACTGCCTCTCATCTGCAGCCCCTGTGCTCTCCCCAAAGTGTCTCTCTTGGCTGTAGCTCCTCCCCAAAATGTCACTCACAGCTGCACTGAGTCCCCTCTGCCCGTCAGCTCATTTATATGGCTCCAATGATCCAGGATCACCCAATGGGTGGGCCAACACTCCTTGAAAATTATCCAATTACAGTCATCACCCACAGCTGGGTGGGGCACATCTCCAAAGAAACACTCAAAGAAATCTAATCAAAACTGATAACGGCTGCCCACACAAGATTACATCAAAGATAATGGCGTTTGGGGGGACATGGCTTCATCAGGGCTGAGTCACACTTGACCCACTCCAAACCCACATGATGCACGCAAAGTCAGACACAGACACACCTTTGCCTACAGGTAGCGATATCCAGAGATGTGTATGTACCATAGCACAAAGGTACACAGAAAACAATAAATATGAACATACTCAAAATCCTACAGACCCCACATATGCAAAGAAACAGGCAAGTGGACCTTACAGAGGTCCAGGAACATGCCATAGAAACCAAGGGACACATCCCTCGACCTCGCAGTCAGCCGCACTAGCACAGCCACTGGCCACACTGATGGTCACATGGATGCTAGGCCATAAACACGTCATGTAGCAGCGATACAGGGACACACAACCCCTGCAAACTGCCGTCCCACACATACCACACAGCCCACGGAGACCCATGGAAGGCACATCGCACCCGGGCCAGTGGATGAATTCTGGCCTCATTTTTGCCCCTCAGCCCAATTTAGCACAGCTGAGCATGTGCTCTTTCTGTCCTGTTCTCTTCCCCATACCCACCCCCCACTGGGCTCTCCTCACCGACTTCTACTCCAGGAGCTCTGCTTCAGCCCTCTTCTCCCCCTGCCCCCTCGCCTAGATGACCCATCTTAGCCAATGAGGATGCTCAACTCCCCATTTCCAGTCCAGATGCCTCTTTGACATCTCCACCAAATAGCTAACAGCTATCTCAAATCTAACACAAATAAAATGAAACCGTGATGCCCTCAAAACCCTGTTCCCACGTAAGCTCTCCTCAGGTGCTCTGGTCAAAAATCAAGTTGCCTTAAATTCCTCTTCCCGTCCACCTGCAAACCAGGAAGTCCTGCGGGCACTGTCTTCAGAACCTCGCCTGAGTCTGACGACCTCTCACCAGTGCCCCCAGCCATCTGGGTCCAATCCCCTGCCCTGCTCACCTGACCAGTCTGCTTGCTGCTCTCCCTGCTTCCATCCTTGCCCTGCTGTGGCTGATCCTACACTGAGCTGCCAGAGTGATCTTTCCAAAGTGTGTCACAGGACCATGACAGTTTCCTGCTTAAAATTCTTCTCACCACATTACAATAAAACCCAAGCTCCTGGTTACTTCATATGTGCAGAATGTTTAACTAGGGTGAACTTAAAAACATTTGGAGATGGACAGAGGTGACAGCACATTATTGTGAGAATAATTAACAGTGTTGAATGGAGTGAGAATGTGGTGCAAAGAGGAAGTTTAGAGTAGTCGTGTATGTCACCGGAAAGAAAGTTGGAGGTTAAAATGTGGGAAAGTATAACAATGAATCTTGGGGTGGACAATGTCCGTGATTAACTCTACAAATATAAAAAAGTTTCATGAATTAGAGCAGATTATAAGTAGTTAATAATAGAGGGGTGTGATAGGTTCATGTGTCAACTTGGCCAGGTAATGGTGCCCAGGTGTCTGGTCAAACAAGCATGGGCCTAATCATTACTGCAAGGACATTTGTGGCTGGTTTATTAAATCACCAGTCAATTGACTGCAACTGTGATTGATTACATCAACAAAGGACATGTCTTTCACAAAGACAGAATTTGATCAGCTGGATTTAACCCCATCAGCTGATGACTTTTAAGGGAAAGAGAGAGAAGACCTTCACTTCTGCTAGTCAGTGTCTCCTGAGTCATTGGAGTTGCCAGTTTGCTGCCTGCCCTATGGAATTTGGACTTGTGTATCCCCACAGTTGCACGAGACACTTTTATAAAATCTTGTATTTACAGATATCTCTTGTTGGTTCTGTTTCCCTAGAGAACCCTAACTAATACAGCTTGGTACTGGGTGTGCTTCTTGAGAAACAGAATCTTAAAATGGGCTTTTATAATTTGTTTTCTACTCTGATTAGATTCAAAGGCACTAATAACTCCATTTCCAATAATCAAGATGACACTGACAGTTCATGGCATGAGTTGGCAATATATAACCATTTGATTCTCCTAATCATACTCCTGTACGAAGCAAGGCTCTGGATGACAGTGTTTTTGACATATTAACAGAGTTTTGTGGAGTTAAAAGGTATAATGATGTTGGCTGGTTGCTCTTAGATATGCTGGATAAAGTTATAAGAGAAAGGGACGAGCTAAAGGCTTCAAATTTGAAACTTAAGCCCTGTAGGACAGGTGTAAAGGTTTCTATACATGCCCTGAAAGAAATCTTATTTCCTCTGGCCACAGACTTCAGATCTCTGAAAACCAGACCCAGAGTCTCATTGTGTGAGTAGCAGATTTACAACATAAACTAAAATCCCAACCTCACAGGGTGTCTGCTGTTAAAATAAAGGCATTGACTAGAAAAAAATGGGATCCTGAAACCTGGGATGGGGACACATGGATTGATAATAATGGCAGTGAGGACACTGGAACCCTGGATTCTGCTGAGTCTTTGCTAGATATACCTGCAGTGGTTTGTCCTCAGGAAACAGCTCCCCCATCTCCAGTCTGCCCTGAGGAGACAGCTACCCAACCTCCAGCCTGCCCTAAGGAGCCTGCCATCCAACCTTCACCTAAAGAAATTAATCCTTCAGTGCCTGCTAAACCTGTAATCACCTACCCTGAGGAAGCAGCCTTCACTCCTCTGTCTGTAGAGACTAATCCTGTTACACCAGATAAAACAGCAATGGAAAGTCCTGAGGTAAATGGCTTTAGGGATACTTCTAATTCTTTTCATGACTCTCCCCCAGCACCAGTCTTTGCTTCAAGACCTATAACTGGACTAAAGTCCCAACAGACCCCGAAGGGTGAGGTACAAAGTGTGACCCATGAGGAAGTATGCTATACTCCAAAAGAACTGCATGAGTTTTCCAATTTATATAGACAGAAATCAGGGGAATGTGTGTGGGATCAGATATTAAGGGTATGGGATAATCGCGGAAGGAATATAAAGTTGGATTAGGCTGAATTTATTGATATGGGCACACCAAGCAGAGATTCTGCATTCAGTGTTGTAGCTCGAGGGGTTAGAAAGGGTGTTAACAGTTTGTTTGGGTGGTTAGCTGAAACATGGATCAAAAGGTGGCCGAGATTACCTGAGGTAGAAATGCCAGAACTGCCCTGGTATAATCTAGACGAGAGGATTCAAAGGCATAGAGAGACTGGAATGTTGGAGTGGATCTATCATGGAAGACCTTCTCACACACCCCTGGAATGTCTGGAGGACACACCTTTTACAAGGACTGTGAGGAATAAATTTGTGAGACTAGCTCCATCATCCCTGAAGAGCTCTGTAGTCACCTTTCTCTATAAGTCAGATATTACTAGGGAACTGCTGTCACTGAGCTGGAATCCTTAAACACAACGGGGATAAAGGTGCTCATGGCTACCATAATGGAAAACAGGCTCAAAGCAGCAGTAAAAATAATCTGACTTGCAGAGATTTAGGGCTTTGGCGAGTAGATCATGGAATACATAGAAGTAAAACAGATGGGCAGTCTATAAATTCTTATTTGATCTGTATAAGCAGAAGAATTCTAGGTCAAGTGAACAAAAGTCTCCCTTGAATTACAAAAACAGAGTCACAGCCCCATAATCAATTCCCAGACTTGAGACGGTTTACAGATCCAGAGCCCCTTGAATGAGGGGAAGGCTGGGTACCCTTGGGAAAGGACCCTGTTACACTGCCAAAACTTTATATTGTTAGTCTTCCTCCCAGCCTTCCCCAGGGGGACCTATGACCTTTTACCAGGTAATGGTGCATTGGGGAAAAGGAAATTATCAGATATTTTGGGGATTATTAGACATTGGTTCATAAGTGACATTAATTCCAGGAGACCCAAAACGTCATTCTGGTCCACCAGAGTTGGGGCCTATTGAGGTCAGGTGATGGAAGGATTTTTAGCTCAGGTCCATCTCAAAGTGGGTCCAGTGGGTCCTTGGACCCATTCTGTGGTTATTTCCCCAGTTCTGGAATGCATAATTGGAATAGATGTACTCAGAAACTGGCAGAATCCTCACATTGGTTCCCTGACTTGTGGAGTGAGGGCTATTATGGTAGGAAAAGCCAAGTGGAAGCCACTAGAACTGCACCTGCCTAGCAAAATAGTAAACCAGAAGCAATACCAGATTCCTGGAGGGATTGCAGAGATTAATGTCACTCTTAAGGACTTAAAGGATGCAGGGGTGGTGATTCCCACCACATCCCCATTCAATTCTGCTATTTGGTCTGTGCAGAAAACAGATGGGTCTTGGAGGACAACAGTGGATTACTGTAAGCTTAATCAGGTGGTGGCTCCAATTGCAGCTGCTGTTCCAGAATCGGTATCATTGCTTGAGCAAATCAACACATCCCCTGGTACCTGGTACACAGCTATTGATCTGGCAAATGCTTTTTCTCAATAGTTGTTAGGAAGGACCACCAGAAACAGTTTTCATTCAGCTGGCAAAGCCATCAGGGGTATATTAACTATCCAGCTCTATTTCATAATATAGTCCGCAGGGATCTTGATCGTTTCTCCCTCCCACAAGACTTCACACTGTCCATTACACTGATGATATCATGTTGATTGGATCTAGTGAGCAAGAAGTAGAAACTACTCTAGATTTGTTGGTAAGGTATTTGCATGTCAGAGGATGGGAAATAAATCCAACAAAAATACAGGGACTTTCCACCTCAGTAAAATTTCTAGGTGTCAAGATATCTCTTTTAAGGTGAAGGATAAGCTGTTGTATCTGGCAAAAAATGAAGATATTTGTGTCCCCTGTGAATGCTCACCAGAGGGTGACTTCAGCAGAGGAAGATTTTAATAATAAAATGGATGAGATGATCTGTTCTGTGGATACCAGTCAGTCTCCCCTAGGGGCTAACGAACAAAGTGGTCATGGTGGTAGGGGTGGAGGTTATGCACGGGCTCAGCAACATGGACTTCCACTCAAAAGCCGACATGGCCATAGCCACTACTGAGTGCCCAATCTGCCAGCAGCAGAGACCCACACGCAATCCCTGATATGGCACCATTCTCCGAGGTGATCAGCCTGCTACCTGGTGGCAGGTTGATTACACTGGCACTTCCATCATGGAAAGGGCAGTGATTTGTTCTCACTGGAATAGACACATACCCCAGATATGGGTTTGCCTTCCCTGTATGCAATGCTTCTGCCAAAACTATCACCCATGCACTTACAGAATGCCTTATCCACTGTCATGGTATTCCACACAGCATTGCTTCTGACCAAGATCCACAGCAAATCAGGTGAGCGAAAGGGCATATGCTCTTGGAATTCTGTGGTCTTACCATGTTCCCCACCATCCAGAGGCAGCTGGGTTGATACAATGGTGTAATGCCCTGTTGAAGACTCAATTACGGCACCAACTAGGTGGCAATACCTTGCAGGGCTGGGGCAGTGTTCTCCAGGAGGCTGTGTGTGCTCTGAATCAGCGTCCACTCTATGGTGCTGTTTCTCCCATAGCCAGGATTCATGGGTCCAGGAATCAATGGATGGAAACAGGATTGGCACCACTCACTATTACCCTAGTGATCCACCAGGAAAATTTTTGCTTCCTGTCCCTGCAAGCTTAAGCTCTGCCGATCTATAAGTCTTTGTTCCAAAAGGAGGAGTGCTTCCACCAGGAAACACAACAATAATCCATTGATCTGGAAGTTAAGACTACCATCTGGCCACTTTGGGCTTCTCATGCCTCTGAATCAACAGGCAGGGAAGGGGATTACCATACTGGCTGGGGTGATTGATCCTGACTATCAAGGGGAAATAGCACTGCAACTACACAATGGGGGTAAAGAAGAGTTTTCCTAGAATACAGGAGATCCCCTAGGGCATCTCTTAGTACTACCATGCTCTGTGATTAAAGTCAATGGAAAACTACAACAACCCAATCCAGGCAGGACTACCAATGGCCAAGAAACTTCAGGAATGAAGGTTTGGGTCACCCCAACAGGCAAAGAACCAAGGCCAGTTGAAGTGCTTGCTGATGGTAAAGGGAACATGAAATGGGCAGTGGTAGAAGGTACTGACAAATATGAACTACGGGCACGTGACCAGTTACAGAATGAGGACAATGATGGCATGAATATTTCCTCCTTGTTTTGTTATATGTTTGTATTTCTCCATAAAGCAAATATCTTTGTTTTCTTCCCTATCTTATCCTCTTACCATATGACATAAGCTGTATTGTTCATTTCACAGTATTTAAGTTAAAGGAAATCAAGTTTAAGAGTCAATGTCACCCAAGGACTTGCACCCTATTCTGGAGAGATTTTGTGCGTTTCCGGTTGTATGCAGGACAGCTGAGTATTGTTAGGCGAAATATATGTCTGTTATTGTTCTCTATTTAGAGATAAAGTATGGTTTAAGGTGATGTGTATAACTGCCAAGTTGACAAGGGTGGACTGTGATGGTTAGGTTCATGTGTCAACTTGGCCAGCTGATGGTACCCAGGGTCTGGTCAAGCAAGCACTGGCTTAACCGTTACTGCAAGGACATTTGTGGCTGGTTTATTCAATCATTAGTCAATGGACTGCAACTGTGACTGATTACATCAACAAAGGGTGTGTCTTCCATAATGAGAGAATTCAAGCAACTGGATTTAATCCAATCAGATGAGAACTTTCAAGGGAGAGAGACAGAGGACCTTTACTTCTTCCGTTAGCCAGCGACTTCTGAGTTCACTGAACACCTTCATCAGAGTTGCCAGTTTGCTACCTGCCCTATGGAATTTGGACTCTTGCATCCCCACAGTGGCGTGAGACACTTTTAAAAAATCTTATACAGGTATCTCTAGTTGGTTCTGTTTCCCTAGAGAACCCTAATTAATACAAGGGGCATATGGGAAAAAAATGTACCTATTGCAAACTATAGACTATAGTTAACTGTAATATTTTAACACTTTCCGTCAACAGTAACAAATGTACCACACCCACACTATGGGTCAGTAATGGGTGGGTGGCTGGGTGGGGTATGG